>CAOKZL010003607.1:0-84532 GCA_948472985.1 Iguana delicatissima
GAGTATGAAAACTAATTTAGAAGAGGCTGTTAATGTAGGTGACCCTTCTTTAAAAATACACCATGACTGAGGAGCTTTTTAGGTGTTCATATAATGCCTAATCTAAGTGAACACTTTGTGGCCTAGTGAATGGGCCTATTAAAGTAGGGAACGGGCATCTGACAGCGGCAGAGAAGAGGAGTTGCGGATGATAAGGAAACAAGACAAAATGAGAGAACTTAGATATTGAGGTGAAAGACACAATGAGAAAACTTAGATACTGAAGCAATGAAACAGCAAGTACTGTTTTAAATTACATAAAAACATGCCTAAATTAACTTTCAAGAAAGTGGCAAAGAGGCTCTGACACTTGCAAAAGGAAAATAAAATTAACTTACGTTAGTGGAACTGAGTTTGCTTTTGCCTGCCTTTTACTTTTCAGGGTACGAAGCTTATCCCCTTGCGTAACTGTGTTTGTGTCTTCTTCATCACTGTACTGTAAATAAATGGTATACTATTGGAGTTATTTATATTAAACTTTAAAATCTTATTACTGAAATTTCAAACCAAATACATAGCCTACACTGTGGGTGAACAAACAAACTTTTTTTTGCCCAACAGGTCAAGAGATTTTATGAAACCTTTTTCAGCATTTTAGTATCCTTATTTAGCAATTAATTCAAGTGTCAGACTAGAGAATGAGATGGTAGTATATAGACAAAAATCACACCACCAGAAACAGGCATTTTCAGCAATTTAGCCATGTGAATTTTTACCTCACGTGTAGCGTATCCTTTCATCTTGTTCATTAGTTGTGTATTTTCCTCTACTCTTTCAACACATATCAAGAACAGAAATACAAAGGAACGTACAAAAGGAATCCAACCATCTTTGCTTTATTATGCCCACAATTTTATAGCAGTGTTCTAAGATTTACAACAGCACAATATTCTGATGATTACCGGTTCAGTATCCTTTCTGCTGGCATTCTGATTTTTTGAATCATTAATTGTAATGTCATCTACTCCTGAAAGAATTTTTGTAACAGCAATGTTGTGGGTCTTCCTTAACTTTGCACGATAAATATCACCTTCCAACCAAAGTTCTGATTGCTTCCTATTAAGGAGAGAAAATATGTTAAAAAATCTACCATTCAATCCATGATTAAGAGGCAAATCTAATTAACTGTTCATCCCAGCTGAAGTAGATCCACTGAATAAATGGCAATTTAGTAAATCAACACTAACATAATTGGGACCGATACAGCTGTGACTAAGACTAATACTTCAATTTAGCCCTAAATTTATAATCCAATATATCAGCTTAATGAGCATGTATTAAAAAGTGCACCTGCTCTGTGTAAACTCAGCTCCGGCATAAAATAGGCTTGAAAAGTCATGTAGTACATCTTTCAGATTGCATTCAACTGTGTCTGCCTTTCTACTTGGGGAAAGTATTTTGATCCAGGGCAGGTCTTTGTTAACAGAAATGGAGATGTGCTGATCTGTTCCCCCTGTGCTCTCTCTAAAATCTGCACCAGAGGATTAAAAGCCCTCTGACACTGCATAGGAGACACCATGGAAAACTACTACTGACAATCATCTCTGTCTGCTTCCATTAACAGAGGACTCTGGTGGTTCAAAAATCTGTCTGCAAACAGAGGGACCCAGCTGACGCAACCAACGGTCACTAAGAATAATGCTAAACAATGCAATTTCCATCTAGGGAATTTTATTGAAAAGCTGGAGAGAAATTCCAGATAGGTTTGGATTCTTTTGGAGTAGGGAGGCTGATGAGACTGTAGGCTAAGTAAAACCACACAGAATGGCAAATATGTTTGACTAGCTTAAACATCACAATAAGCCAGGCTGGTGGGCAACCCTAGTTTTTATTCATGAGCATCCTGATCATTTCATGCTGCCAGTGAAAACAGCTAGATAAAACAAAAACCTTGTCTCTACCCCCAAACCACAGGAATAGCCCAAGGTTTGTTCCAAGTTTATTTCTCTGGCTTATGGAGGAAGAGACAAGTCAAAGTGATAGGTCCTACTAGGTTTAGGACATTACATGAAGCAGATCCCAAGAGGAAGGTCTGCAATTTGTTTAGCTGGTCCCACTGAATCTGAAGCAACCTGCTGGTTAATTTACAACAAGCCAGAAAAGCACTTGTCTGAATGTCACTTCCAGGTGACAGATGTAAAACAAAGGCAGGTAAGAGGAAGGCAGGCATGACAGTGGTACACAAAGGGTCTGCATATATGTTGTTGTGAAGGGTGATAGGCAAAGTTATTAACTCATACCAGGGTTAATATTAACTATGGTTTGGCTGATTCTGTGACATTTGGCAAAGGTCTATAGGAATTTTACAGGATTTAAGATTGGCAGGCACCTCGAAGTGCATTTTAAGATGATTCTGAAGCCCTTCAGCTCAGGGCCCTGGCACCCATGGCTGGGATAGGATATCACTTCAAGACTTCTTCCTCAATCATTCAACTTCTGAGGCACAGGATCTGGAGAGACATGGAAGGTCTCCCCTGCACTGGCACTGACGTAGGCCTGAGGGAGGCACAGCTTTTATCACCCACCTCTGCTTCCAGGTGTACTTATATGGTTGTTTCTTTATGCTTGCTGTCTACTTGAGTAGAATTCTGGCATGGGCTTTTCCCCTCCACAGATTCATGTCAATATTAAAATGTGGCCCTACTTGAATCTCATTTCTTGCATTCACTCATCTGATTTCATTCTTCAGGCATCTAAAGGCCTTCTTTCTATCTAGCCTAAGTCTCTAAAGTGCATCGGCCCATGAATATTAATAATTGGGTGGAACAAATTAGAGAAACACACAGCTCTGACCAGGTACTGTTGACTGTAGGTTGTCTGCACCACAGCTTCTGATCAGTAGCCATTTTATGTTTCTAAGTTGTGAATATATTGTATCCCAGCAGGCAGGATGGTCATTAGAAATCTGCGTGAAACCAAAGCCTAAGGATAGTACACAGATCATTGTTCATTTCCTTGGTGGCTCAAATTATCTAAGCATATGTCTTTATGTCTCTACTTACTCTAACAAGAAGTGCTGCTGTGATCCAATCACAGACCCAGGTCTGCAAATCCTAATCCAGGCAATACTTTCAGCAGCAGTCATTCTGTAGTGCTTCATCATATAACAGGCTATTAGGGTGCCAGTTCTGCCAAGTCCAGCTGTGCCAAAGAGAAGGAAATTAATTCTTACTCATGTTATTACAGGCAGACCCTTGTTCAAGCTTTCAAACAGGGGCGCGAATTGCATGGCCCTCCAGATGTTGTTGGTTTACAATTGCTCTTCACTTGAACCAGCAAAGCCAATAGTAAAAAAAATCAAGAGATGCCTCCCAGAAATATCTTGAGCATCACACATTCTCCAGCTCTGCTCTGAAAGTGAAATGGATAAACCTTAAAATAGTTACATGCTGTCTCTCCAGGTAAACAAACTGGACTTTTAGCTCAGACATTCAGAACAAGAAGCCCCTGGAATCTCAGGCCACCTCTTTGTTCATCTCTCTTCCTATAATTTCACAACACACACACACACACCATGCCAATCATCACAAAATCCTTCTTGATACCTTTTATAAAGAAGGAGAAACAGCTCAGGAACACAGAGATCTATGACTGCCTAAAGCTCTTCAGTTTTCAGCTATCTCACCTCTGAATTGCTCCTGCCAGATTCCGAATATAAGTATATCAAAAACAATATGAAACATTTTACATAAATAATACTGCATTTTCATATTCTACTGAATCCATTCCACTTCTGTTACATGTTTGAAATCTTTTTGAAATAGCTTGAACACTGCCTATCTCTGGAATGTATTATAAACGCAACCTGTTTAATTCCTGTTTTATCCACAGGGTCAGGACAACTTATCATGGATTTTGTCCAATTATGTTCACAGTAGGCTCTTCAGTCCAACACAGTGGCTCTTACCCTGGGGTCTGGGGACCTTCTGCAATGCCCTCAGTGGGGTCTGCAAAAGGCTCAAAGGCTGCTCAGCCCATCTTCTCCCCACAATGGAGTGTTGACACGACAGGAACCAAGACAAAAAGAGGCAGGCAGCCAAGCTGGCTGGGCCTGTGCATTACCTGTCATGTAGCTGCTCTGCCGCAGGGAGGAGGTAGGTTCAGCAGCTGAGAGACAGTGGGGCTGACAGGTAGGCAGCTAATCAGTGTTTGCCCTTCTTCTTTCTCCTTCCCCTCCTTTCAGTGCAAACCAGTCCAAAGATGGGCAAAGGAGGAAGAGAAGAAAGAAAGAAAGGCAAAATAATAATGACGCTGATGGTAACAACAATAACAACAATAAAAAGGGAGGGTTGAAGGCAAATAAATCTCTGAAAAGGGACAGCAGGGAGGAGTGGGGCCAATGAGAAGAGGGGGCACTGCTGTAGCAGGTGCCACGCTCTGGCAAGACTCTGGAAGTTGGAGTGAGGGATCACTGTTGGCAAAATAAACTGCCACTTGATTCAGGTGAAAGCTCACACAATTATGAATGGAAATGAGGAAGAGTGTTTGGAGGACTGCTTCAACTACCCTTTTTGCCTTCAAACTCCTTATTTGCCTTTTCCCCTT
The DNA here is from genome assembly GCA_948472985.1 of Iguana delicatissima. Classification (NCBI taxonomy): domain Eukaryota; kingdom Metazoa; phylum Chordata; class Lepidosauria; order Squamata; family Iguanidae; genus Iguana; species Iguana delicatissima. The sequence goes on from CAOKZL010003607.1 coordinate 4,585, forward strand.
CCTCCCTCTCTCTGCCCAACTTGGTCTTCTCTCCTCCTGGTCAAGAAGGTAAAAAGGGGAGGGTTGAGAGTTTCTGATAGGCTGGATGGCAAAGAGAGAGAGAGAAGGAAGGAAGGAAGGGCAGATGCTGGCCGGCTGGCTGGGCCTGTGTGTTGCTGTTCAATCCATTCCATCCTTAAACTGGTGGAAAGAAGCAGGAGAAAGGTCTTCCCTCCAAGTGCCTCTTAGGGAAGTGTGCACTTACTTATTTCTCCTTTCTCTCCCAATTTAAAGACCCCTGAGCAGCAATTTTTTAAAAAATATTTGATGCACTCTAGAGTTTTAAATGTTAAGTCTTCAGTATCTGTGGTAACAAAAGACATTTAAAGGAGTCTCTCCTAAAAACAAGGTTAACAACCACTGGTCTAGCAGATTTTTCAAATGGAAAAATGAATTCCTTCAAATTCCCATTTCTTCCTAGAGCTCCCTTACCGTCTCTCACACTCTTCCAGAAGGTGGTCCTCTATTCCTCTAGAGCAGATTTTAGTAGCAAATTGACAGCTACATACATATAGAAAATGAAGCATGCCCACGTTTATTTCATATTCTAGTTATAGGCCACCACTCTTGTCCTTTCTCAACTGTTTATAGATTAACTCTATTTCTTTAGTAGTATATAACTCAAGGTTGCCTGTATGTACTTTTTCATACCATCCACTTCTGAAGGTTAACTTGAGCTGAACATGGCATGCCACAACACAATAAAATCCACACACTACCACAGCACAGACTCTAAGCAGAATATTTAGAGGCCTGCTGCTAACATTTCTCAAGCTCTACCTAAGCCGGAGGTAGGCGGTTAGAGGGCTCCACTGCCCCTGCAGTAGAACTTTTGTGGGTCACATCTTCCCCTCCTCTTCCCAATAATTTCAACCTTTTTTAAAAAATCATTTTAGTTTGGTCAACCTTATTATGCAACCTGAAACACTACTCAGGTGTCCAAGTCTGATGAATTATAACCATGGCTTATATAAGGGACTAATCATAAATGACAAAACATTAGACATCACTGATTTGAACTAATAATTTTTATACCTTTGCAATGAACTGCTATAGCACCTTCAGCATTTTCACAAATATTTAGGAATGTTTTGACAATGGTATCACTGGGTATACTTCCATCAGCAAAGAAGAGATCATAGTGTTCAAAGCCTCCATCTTTAAACCTTTTTGCATCATAAACTTTCTTGTTCAGGCGGATTACAGTGGTAATATTATGTCTTCTGAAGTAGGGAAAATAAGCCTCAGGAGCGTGATGTGGATAACCTGGATGGAAGGAAACAGAAAAAGTAAAAAAATACCTCTAGTCATACAAAGCATAACTAGTAGACCACCAGAAACAAAGATCCCAATTTTTTTATACATGCTGATTTTTCTTTAAGCAGGCCAAGAACTTTTTATTCAGGCCAGCTTGGGGCAATTAACTGAGTGCTGAGGAACAGCTTTTAACAGGTGGATGTTGAATTTAATTGCTTTTAATCCATCTGTGTTTTGAAAGTGGCCAGAAAACTGTTATTGTTCTTAATCCAACTGGGAAAAAGATGGTATGATGATAATAAAGATAATGATGCCTGGAAAACTACTGAGACTTTATGTCTGACTTAATCCATAATCAGTCATCTGTACAAACATTTCAGTATTTTACTGGTCTGGATAAGGAGATTCCTAAGACTTTGTTCCCCAAGCAGTCGTCTGTTTTTTTGGCAACCAGTCTGGTGGCCTCATTCACTTCACCATTCTACCAAGTGACGCCACTGAAGCATTATGCTACGCTGGTTTTCAAGAGAACCTTGGCCTTAATCATTTAGTTCTGTTTTAATGCAGGTGTCCCCTGCCTTTCAAAACCTTATTTTTTGACCACTCGCTCTTTCAACGCTTGCCAATTACAGACAAGATCCATTAATTTGAGCAGGGATCTACTCTTTCCTCAGTTCAAGAGGGACGAAGAAAATGAACTTGTTGTCAGAGTGGGGTGGGGAAGTGGACACTGGGGCCTGCACCCAAGCACAGCAGTTGCCTTCAATGTGTCTGGCAGGGAGAGAGCAAGGAGGAGGAAGAGAAAGAATTCTGTGGAGGATTCTGTCATGACTGAGACACCAGGAAGTGTCTCTGTTTTGCCCTTTACCTCATCTCACAGTGTCGCCCAGCTCCATGCTTTGTTGAAGCTATCACTGCAGGAGCAAGAGCAGGTCTTCTCTCCTTCCTACACGTGCATGTGGTGCTTACAAACGTTGCTGAGAGGGAAAACGAGGTGCCAAGCAGAACATGGAGGCTTGGCATCTTTCTTTCTTTCCCTCTCTCTGTGACGTGCACTATCCTTGCTTGTTCAGTCTCAGTTTAGCCCACGGTGCTTCTGAGATTGTGGCCGGTGCACCTCTTACTATATTACCGTACTATATATGTGATTATAATACAGCATAACATAAAATATATACAGTAATATAACATCAGTACAACCATATAAAATATAGTACATTTTGTGTTATTTAGATTTTGCATGCATTTAAAAGTGACATACAGTGTATTACTTATGTCTGTTGGTGCCACAAGCTTAAAAACCCCTGGATTCCACTTTCTGACAGTGCTCTGTTCCCTAATTCATCAGATAAACGGGGCTTCCTGTATAATAACTATGGGCATTTTTTTATCTGTATCCCTTTGAGTTAATTTTCTTGTGAACTACTTTGGGTCACGGCTTTTGGGAGAACAGCACAGTATAAATAAAATCTAGAAATAAACCAATAACCAATAAACCAATAACAAGCACAGTTAGCCCTTCACATTTGTGGGTTTCATTTTTGTTGATTTGATTATTCACAGATTATTTGCTGTCACCTATGATGCCTCCCTATGCCATTTTTAATAGGGACTGCAAGCCCCGTGGACTGAGAAACTGCGAATGAGGTTTGTAAGTCCTTGTTAAAAATGGTGTGGGGCAGCAGTGGAGGTGGCAGTAAGCCCCACCAGCCACTCACTTCTGCCTAGTGAAGGAAGCCTGGTGCCTCAAAGGAATCCACAGTGGATTGAATATGGTGATTATACTTTTAATTTTTGTGTTAAATATGGTTTGGGAGGCCCTAGATCAGCGGTTCTCAACCTGCGGGTTGCAACTCATTTGGGGGTCGAATGACCCTTTCACAGGGGTCGCCTAAGAACATCGGAAAATACGTATTTCCAATGGCCTTAGGCTCCATTCCCTTCTTGGTGGTGGTGCGCAAGCATGAGCCATGCACTCGTGTCCTCCTGCCCCCTTTGGTGGGAGCGCGTGCAGCCGCATGCGCTCCCGCCAAAGGGGGCAGGAGGACGCGAGTGCATGGTTCGTGCTTGTGCACCACCACTCCTGGGCCTTTTCCGCCCGTTACCTTATTGCTGAGGTGGGGGGTGCCGTCTCTTCGCTGCTCCTTCGTCCCGCAGCTGGCTTCCTGGTCGCGCGACTGCCCCTTCCTTCCGCAGTGCAGCCTGGGAGCTGTAGGCTGTGCTGGGGGAGGAAGGGGCGGGGCGATTGCGTGACGTGGAAGCCAGCTGCCAGACGAAGGAGCAGCCAAGAGAGCGCCTTGCGCAAGAACCTGCTTGCGCAAATGGCACCCCCCCGCGATAAGGTAATGTGTGGAAAAGGCCCAGGAGTGGTGGTGTGCAAGCCCGAGCCATGTGCTCACGTCCTCCTGCCCCTTGTTCAGAAGGGACTGAAATCGAACCTCCCGTCTGACGGGCCAGCTTGGGGGGGTGGCGGCAGCAGGGGGGCAGGCCCCCTCCTCGCCACGGCCTCTGCCCCACTCACCATGGAGGGGGGTGCTGCGGAAGGGCTGGGGGGCCTGGCGCTTTTCCAGGGGGGTGAGCTGCACCTGGTGCAAAAGACAAAGGCGCTGGGATTCCTCCCCCACCCCCGGCCAGGGTTGACACTCTGGAAACCTTTCCCACACGGTCGCCCCAGCGGAAACAAGAGCAAAGCAGAAGCAGAGCCCAGGGTGGGGCGTTCTCGGGATTTTTTTCCTGGAGGAGACGCGCAGCTCCTCTTTCCCTGCCTGCCTGCCCCTTTGTTCCTGGTCGGTGAGGTGGTCTTTGCCGGGGGGCGGGGCATTGTAAATAATAAATAAATAATTTTATGTTTGGGGGTCACCACAACATGAGGAACTGTATTAAAGGGTCGCGGCATTAGGAAGGGGGAGAACCATTGCCCTAGATTTATTCATGGTTTTCCCACCTTCACAGGGGTCCTGTGCCCCTGAAGTTTACAATCATTCCTCCACATTCACTAAACCTAGTGAATGTGGAGGAATGATTGTAGTTTTATCCCTTCCTCCAACTCTGTCTTTCCTTCAAACTGGGAAGGGGAACTCAAAGCCAGTAGAGCAAGGGTAGTGAAAAGCTGGCCTGGAGGTCACCTACAGTTCCCCAAGGACATTTGCTGCAAACAGCAACCCAGAACACTTTTTTAAAAAGAGAGAGAGAGAGAGAGAGAGAGAGAGATTATTTTGGTAAAAAGATACATCCTAGTCTCCTGCAGGGAGCATGGAGAGCATTTCTGCTATATTTGGACCCCCCAGGATGTTTTAAGCCCATGAGTCCCCTTTTGGTCAACCAGGAAGTAAGACAGACGTTGACTTCCTGGTTGAAAAAAAAAAGACTTCTGAGTCTGGAACAGCCCAGGAGACCTCTAAGTATGAGGAAATTACCCCTTATGGCCCCTAGGGGGTACAGTGAGCGTTTTTAGCATATTTTATTTTTTAAAGTAAAAACATTCTGAAGGATGTGATTCCCAAGGTCCCATGGGAAGCCGAGGCTGCCCAGGCTGTTGCCAACTCCTTCTGTAGATTCTCTATCTAGTCCAAGGAAGTCTGCAGCCGTACTTCTGGTCTACGCTGAAGAAAAATTCCTCTGTCTCCCATTGCTCATTCAAGAGGGTGGTTCCCTTTCTGGGTTTGTTTACTTCTTTCTCCCAATGCAACACCAGCTGAGAGTAGTTCACTCCTTCCCATTACAAACACTGGGGGAGGAGGAGGAGAAAGAATGAAGTTGGGTCCTGTCCATGTCCCCTGACATTATCCAGCCAACAAGCAACTGTATTGAGAGGAAAATCCAACCCCCACCCGACTGCCTTTCCCCAACCTTGCTTGTTTGGTATAAACATACCGTTTTCAATTCTGCTTTTTGCATGAGGTCCACTGAAGGCAAGGAATTTTTTTGGTATTATCCAGTTAAAATCTCCATTTTCTGCCCTCTGTCAAGAAAACAAAATAACTGTTTAGTCCCTCCCCAAAACATCCTTGACATTTGCTGCATTTTCTTCAGTGAACAAAGTGAAGATGACAAGGAATGCTGATGTAAGGTTTTGCAGTACAAGAATGTGTAATTTCAATTTCATCTGGGATTATAAAACCACATGCTCTCACACTGTCATGCGACAGCCTTAAGTGTACTGAAACATCTTTTTGTTATTTACCTTACTTTCCTTGACTCCACATATTTAGAAATAGACTATCTTGAAAACAGAAAAAATCAAGAGCTATAAGTAATGCATGCCAATTTTATATAAAGACAGTCTCAGCAGTAATTAAAAATAGTACTCATCAAATAGAATTTTCCTTACCTCATAATGTTCATATTCATCCACGTCAAATGTACTGAAATCAAGGAAGCCATACTGCAAAGCCTAATAAACCATAAAAGAGGGAATTAAATTTATAGAAACCTTGTAGAATGATTAAACATCTCTCATCTACCTTGTCATCAGTACCTGTCCCATTAACCTGTCCCAGTGTGAACTAAAACTCTATGGCCTGAATAGTATTGATTAATTCTAAGTAGAGTAGACCCAACTGAATCTATTGGGTCAACACTCAACAACTGAATCAGTGGGTCTGTTCCACCTGGGACTGCTCCAGAGGTTGTCAAACTTTCACAGTTCATGGCTCCCTTAGCATCTCAGTAATTTTTGCACAGGCCCAAAGAAATACATAACAGTTCCATTTATTAAGTAGTTTGGTCCAAACAATTTAATAAGCATTTATGTGCTAACTACTTGGTAGCTGTTTGAACAAATATAATAAGCATAAATTGAAAGAATTTTTTTAAATTTCATTCTTAGAGAACCACCATTATATACTAATGGGATGTGTGCGTCCGTCGGGCACTGCACAATGTCACAAACTTTGGAATCAGATTGACCCTGCCAGCTTAATTTCCTGTTCCACATAGATTTTTGTGGGGTACTTGCTTTTCATCACAGCAACCTCTGAAAGCCTTGCTTCACAAAGATATGATGCTGCAAATGGAATTAGGGTTTGCTGAACTTTAGTACTCAACAGCAGATATTCATCTTTTACTGACTGCCAAAACTCAGTTAGTTCCATGCTGCCAAGTTTTGTTTTTAAAGTCTTGTCAAGACAGTTAATAGGATTTTCTTCTTCTGCAGAGGTAAATCCAGATGGGGCCACAGGCTTGATTGGATCTTGGATCCATGCAAACTTCTCCGTATCTTCTGGAAAATATTTTTCAAACCAGTCACTCAGCTGTGTTAGGTGATCCTCAAAAACAGATTTGTGGGTCAAATAAACATCACTGGATGTAAGAAAGTGCTGCATGGGGAAACAGCCTTTGCAACCATCTTCATTTAAAGCTGTGGATATTCATCTCTTACAGATATTCAAAATCTGGTTAGCTCATCAACCCTTATCTCACCACACTGCTACTACCTGTGAGGTTTCCTCTCAGGCAATCTCAATACTGGGACAAAATGGGGTTTCTATCCTTTAATCCCCCCAAATGTCAATACTTTCACAGCGCTCACTGCAAACACCAAGAATGAGGGCTTTTCCTGATCCTCACCTCTCCCATAATGTAAAGACTTCCTGTCCCACTTGTGTGGCCCCTGTGAGGACTGTCTAAATGCCCTCAAGATTCCTATGAGGATCTATCCCCACTGGACACCACCTATATTCAGCGTTGCCACCAGACACTTTGTTTGTGTTTAAACTGTCAGATAGTGATCCCAGAGGCCAAAAGTGTATAAAAACAAAAACAAGTATTTATTTACAGAACTTAAACATAACAAAACAGCATAATGATTTATTACATTTCAAAAACTAGACACATTCTCTCACATACTCTTAACTAAGTCAGACCCTTCAAAACCACTCATTTATTTATAAACCTAACTGACACTTAACCCCAAGTCTTCCACACCCTTTCACCCAGACCAGCAGGCAACTCCCTCCTATATCCTCACAAAAACTCCACCAACAGGTTCTGCTTTAAAATTATGCAAAGCCAAGACACTGCTATTAGGAATTGTTGTAATGTACTGACAAGAAGAAAGGTAGAAGGCAAAGAAAAAGCAGAAAAATTGGCTAAATTATATAAGAAAGTTGGGGGAGGCTTTTTCACTTGACAACCACCAAACAAGGGCTTAATCACTTGAGGGTCAGAAGAGGCAGCATCCTGCCCACCCTGTCATGGATAATGACTGATTTATTAGAGGCCTCCTCTTGATGTTCAGTGAAATCTTGCATCCATCCTTCCACCTCAGGGATCCCAGGAGTCCTTTCTCCTATCTTGGACTAAAGATTAAATTGCCAGTCCAGTCAGCATCTATCGGAAAAATCAAGGAGTGGGAGGTGCAACTAGGGGTTATGACATCTTGCCACATACAGAAAATGCCATACAAATGCCTAGCCCTTAAGGCTGTTCCTGTCCTTTTGGCCCCAGGACAGAAACTCCCTTCTCCTAGGCACCTCTCCCACTTTTAATTCCCTAGTATTAAAGAAAAGCAGGGGGAAAGACAGTCTTTTACATGGGTTTGTTTCAGAAAAGGTTTTTTCCTCACCACTCTTCCAACAAGCCCAACTTTGTAGAGTGTTTGGGTGAAACTTGTTTCATGGATAGTTTCTTTCACTGCAGCTGTGGATCTCCTCCACTCCATCAGAGTTACCACTGACCTCTTGGTTTCTTCTCCAATGCCCCCTTCTTACTTGGCCTTCTATAGGCAGTCACAGTTGAACCAAACTTCTCCCAATTCATTAATGGATGTAACAGTACTCCATGAAATGTTCACAGTTTAGGATTTTTTAAAAAAATGAACCAGCTCTTAATTGTTGCTTCTGCACAAGTTTATTCCAGATTTATTTAAATAGGTCTTCGGTCATTATGATGCTGTTTGTTTCAATATGCTCTTGTACAAACTTTGGGGCCTTCTGGAAACAGCTCTATTGAAGCTGTGATCAGATAGCGCTGGAACTGAACACAGGTGAACTGGTAACATGATTTCTGAAGGTACTAGATTGCTCCAGAATTCTTTTGTGTGTGAAAAATGCCCTCTGGATCTTGTGATGCACTTTCTGATCCAACTCAAATTGTTTTGGAATGTTACCTCTTTCTTACATCTCAATTTTCTCATTCAGTAGCACTTTAAATTTATAATTGGAGTTCCATGTAAGGTTTTGAAGGAAGTAAACAGCAGAAGATAGACATCATTTTGTCACCCAGAAATTTTTTCCTATAGTTTCCACAAGCCCCACCAGTATGCCAGTGGAAGCTGTAGTCCAAACCATTTTAAGACCCAAAAGCCCCAACCATCCTGAAGCACAGGTTGAGTATCTCTTATCTAAAAATCTGAAATCCAAAATGCCCCCAAAATAAAATAAAATAAAATTAGACAGAACCCAGTTTTCTTTCTGTAGGAAACATGAGGTAATTACAAAGGCTGGCTTGGGACTGCATGCCCTGCTTGCAAAGTCTCTCAGCTGGTCTCTTTTCTCCTCTCAGTTTGCTTTGCAAACAGCATGAGCACTCACATGCGCAGTCCCAGGCAAGCGTCCATAATTTCCTTATGTTCCCTACAGGAACCAAGCAAGAGGATAAGAGCTGATGAAAGAGGAGACCCCACACTGAAAGAATGGTATATAATTTACAACAATTATACAGTGGTATATGTACCGCAACAATATACAACACTATATAATTTGCAACAATTTAAATTTACGATTTAACATGTGTATGAAACATAAACGATTTCTGTACTTAGGCTAGGGTCCTATCTCTAAAATATCTTATTAAATGCAAATATTCCAAAATCCATATTACCAACCTTATTTATTGCATGGAAGCAGTCAAGCAGTGTTAGATGAAAACTGCAGGTACCAAAGGCAGCATCCCTGCAAGGGACAAATATCGCATCTCAATTTTCAAATTTAGTGTTTATTTTGATAGTTTTTAACCAAAAAAAAAAAAAAAAAAGTCAATGACAGCAACATAAAGGACTACTATCAGGTCAAATACACTGGAAATATATAATAGCTCATCATTATATCTGTTTAGTCAACTGTTGGCAAGCACACTTTGTCATAATTGGCTAATGTTGTGACCAATTCATTTCTTTTCCTCTTATCTCCTTGTAAGTAAGCACTGGTGGACTCACAGTTGAAGAGCCCTTATTCATACAAGGAGGAAGAAAAGAACTGATACTATAAATAAATCACATTGCATTCAACTCTGACAGTTCAGCTAATTTATTTTTCCCAAGCAAAACAGGATAAGCCTCCCAATCTGGCTACAATATAATCTGTTTAGTGTTTTCTGTTAATTAACAGCAAATAGCTACATGTGGAATAAAAGAACTGTGTGTTTGTAGTGTATATGCCTTCAAGTAGCCTGTTGACTCATCGTGAACCCACAAATTCCATAGGGTTTTCTTAGGCAAGGAATATTCAGACGAAATATAGCCTACAGCACCTGACATTCATTGGCACTTCACCATTTTCCATTTTTGTAGCATTCAGTCAATTCTTTTTAGAACCAGCCTTTCAGGACTGTATGAGAACACATGTTCTGCATGAGGACGGTCCTAGGTTCAGTCCCTGGGATCTGTAGGGCAGGAAGTATCTGAAAAAAATCTGAAACCCTTGAGAACTACTACCCAATGATGCAGACAATAACAAGCTAGATTGACCTGCCTTGAATAAGGCAGCTTCCTATGTTCTTATTATTCCACTTGTTATTTTCTTACTATTTATCACATAGCCTGGGAGGGAGGGAGAGAAAAAAAATCATCATAAAAGATGTACAACTGATGTGCATGTTTTCATGGTTCTCTCTGTGAATTAATGTTATAACATAAATACTAACTGTTCTCACAAAGGTAGCTTGAACAACCAAAAGGTACATTCCTCTGACTTACAGCACTAGAGCTGTCTAGCAGAAAGTGCAAAGTGCAACATCCAACTACAAATTCCAGAACTCTACACAATGTAGCTAAGGTAGTTACAACAGTTATCAAACTGCTGTAATGGTGCAGTGCAGATTTGCTCTACGAAATCAATGTACAACTAAAGGGATGGGGGGGACTATGTGGTCAGTAATACCTGGCTTAACATTTAATACCCCCTCCACACGCTATGAGGCTAGGAAAAGGGCTATTACTTAGAGTACTATAACTAGTCCCATCTAGACATTCACTTGATGCAATTAACTACCACGCAGAGGGGCAAAATTACACTTCTCAGGATTTTCCCACTGTCCATACCCGACCTCTGTTGGAGTCTCTGGCCCTTTCCGCACCTTACAGTTTTTTGGCGCTGGGGTGTGGGGATCACGTGAGCAGCCTCCAGCAAGAGGCTCTCGCGTCCCTGCTGCTTCAGCTCCACACAAGCTGCCTGCTTCCACGAGATCCCCACCTCTTCTTTCCGCAGTGCAGTCTGTGACTTTCCCAGGCTGCGCTGGGGCAGGAAGCATGACCAGTGCAGCTCTGGAGGCTCCACATGCCAGGTAAGTGCGTGTGGGGCCCGGGAGCAATGCGCGATCGTGCATCATTTTCGGCTTACAGCCGAAAATGAAAATGTGTGCAATCGGCCCCTGCCGGCCCCTGGAGTATCACACGATTGTGAGTGCATCATGCAGATCGCTCCTCACAATCATGTGACGCTCCAGGGACCCTTTCGCATGGCAAATGCCATGCGGAATGGGCCTCTGTGATGCATGTATGTGCAAGTGTGTACATCCGTATGCACATGCACAAATAGTGGACCCGAGCCAACAAAGCATGTACACCTGGAGCCGATAAGTCTGTGTACCTTTGCTCTATGCAATTCTTAACAGCTAAGAACAAACACCTGAATAAGACTATTGAGAAGTAGAAAGCCTATCCTTCATGTTAAGTACCTGAAGCATATTAGCCTCTACCTGCATGTTTTAATACATCACTTTACTGACTAAGCTTGCTAGCCAACCATAAGAAAAACAATGGTTTAGGGGGCTCTGACTGTATCACTGAGGAGAAAGATCCCCCCCCCGTTTTCTATAGTGTCTTTCCATAGTGCACATATGTATAGTGGGCAGGGAGAGGCCCATGTACACACAAGGAAAATCAAATAGCTTCAATGTATGACCATCACCCCCTAAATATGCATCCCCACATCACTGTGCCAGTGGGGAGAACCCGTTTTGTTTCCTGACCTCAACCCATGCTTGAGGAGGACACAAATGTGGAAGAGGCTTTAACAAACTCCTCAGTTTTCGAAGACTAATTTCCACAGTTGTCTGATACACCTACTATTATTAACAAATTGCTGCAGAGCCCAGGTAGCAGCCCTTTTAGAGAACAAAGTTTCTTCAAAGGCTCCAAAAGCAGGAACAGTCCAACTGACTTTTTGTTATTTTTTATTAACTTCAACTTATGGTGATCCTATGAATTCCAAGATCTCCAGCTCTCAGCTGCCTTACTCAGATTTTGCAAACTCAATGCTGTAGTACCCTGATTGAATCAATCTGTCTGGAGTCTAATCTCCCACTTTTCCTTCTAGCCAGCCTAAGTAAAACCTTAAAAAGCCACTGCACTTCTCTATTGAAATGAGAGAATCATTCACGGAAAGAATTTCAGATGCCTGCTTGTGCAAGATTTAGAAATATGCAACTGTTAGTGAAACCATGAGTTGTAGGAGCATAGTGTTAGTGCTGGATCGTGGCCTTCATTGTTAAATTACTCCCCTGATGTTAGCTTCCTTAAAATCCCAAGAGACAGTGCAGCACATACATGATTATTTCTTTCCTGGACACTAAGAGATTAAAGTCCTACTTTAGACTTACTATCACATTTTATGGGTTAGTATCTCGGGCGCAGTGTATAAAAACATTTTATTATTGCATAGCACTCCTGCATCTCTTTTCCATTAGGTTTGGTTTTTTAAGGGAGCTGAGCTTCACTGATTACACATAAAAAGATACAAAGATGTCAAATGGTCAGGGGATCAGTGTTTCCTCACCATAAAAACAAAATAAAACAAACCTTAAAAATAATACTTTAAAAGGATGGATGAATGCATGTGTTTTATTTACCTGAAAGGAAGATATGATACATTTCCAGACAATAAGTGCCTGTATACAGTCTCAGGAGACTCTCTCAGATATATTATCTATTTCAGAAAGAAAAGGGGAAAGCAACATTCAAGGTAACTGCAGAATAAAATTCTCTATTTATTCCCCAAGTAAATTTATTCCCCACGCAAATTTACAGCAGAAGAAAGGACAAAATGCATACAGTAAAACAGGGGGCTGTCTACTAACACAGTGGCCAACATGAAGCCAGTAATGAGGTCAGTGGAACTAAAGAAGAAGTCATTACACATAGTTCAAATATTTCTCAAGCTCCAGAAAGTGTCAGTGAACCACAACTGCAATGCAAAATTAAAGAACTATTTAAAGAGGTATTTTACAAATGTCTTCACAAGCCATAAAACTGGCCCCACAAATGCCAGAACACATTTGTAAAGTTAATTAATAGCATCACCTAAAACAGACTTCTGTGATGTAATAACTAAGCATGGTTTCTATTGACAAAAACACCAGAGCACTATCTTACACAAAGCATTCACCAAGTGGCATAGTATCAATGGGGAAAATATACCATATCCACAGTATCAGTTGGGCCAACTGCCAGTCAGCCTCAATTACATCTGCATTATTTGGTTTACAGTGTAGTAAACAACAGACTTCTGGGGCCCTTTCACATTACATAATTATAGCCCTGTGATTCTACTTTAACTGCCGGGGTTCCATCCTATGGAATCCTGGACTCTGCAGTTTAGGGCAGGGTATTTGGAGTTCTTAGCCAGAGCCATCTAATACCTCACCAAACTACAAAGCCCAGGACTCCAGAGGAGGTGGCTATGACAGTTAAAGTGGAATAATAGCGTTATCACTGTGCAGTGTGAAAGAGACCCTGATAATTTAACATCAACTTTGCCAAAGATCTACCTGTGGGAATATTAACGTCTTAATTAGTAATATCAGCACAAGATATTAATGTATTACCAGAACACCTTTTTAAAGATACAGCCTGTCATTCAGTATTGAAGTTATCAGTTTGTAACTGAGAGTTATGGACCTGTAACTGTTCTGTATTCAGCAAGACTGTGTATTCTTACTATAAGATTATTTTAATGTCCACAGCAAATGTTAACATCTAGCAGTCATGCTGGATTTCAGGAGGGGTCAGACCCGGGGATGGTATGCATAAATAACTAAGTAGCCAATATAGAATAATGGTGCAAATGATTTATAAGTTAAGATGATCTGCAGCTATATGCCCATCTCTTTTTTTAAAAAAATGAACACAGCAAATATATACTCCATTAAATTCTGCACCTGTGGATTTCTAGCTAATGGAAACAACAATGTTCTAACAAATGGAAGCTATATATCAGGTGTCACAACTTTGAAATGAATCTCTTCAAACAGCTATATTCTTCTAGTAGGCTAAAGAAAGGCCACAGTTACAGGAGATAACATAGTTCAGTAGCAGCAAATCTTGATTATTCAATACACAAAGTAATTATGCATTACATGGACTGAAGTGGCAGGCTATGTTTCAAGAATGTTCAAATTCTGTTTTTGATTAACAGATGCTTAACTCAGAGGCGCAACAAGCTATTACTATTCATCTTGAAGGTGCAGTTCACTGGCTATGTACATCAATTTAATCAAGGTACAATAATAGCCCCTGAAGAACACAGAAATTAGAGGTTCTACAGAGGGCAACAGGAACCCTGAACCAGTAAGTTAGCTACAAAATGCTGGCACTAACAGTCTGACTCAGAAGTCAGTCTTGTGTAAAAGAAAATGCTACAGTAGAAATGGGCCGGCAGAACTGCATTCATTGTACGTGCATATGAGACTGACGCCAAGTTCTTGTAGACTCTATAAAATGATGACATAAAATCACCATCTCCTAACAAAAACCACCTCTACATTGAAACAGCTGTAATGGCAGCATAAATGAATAGCAGAAGAAAACATATTCCTCAGCTTTTGAAAAGCAGCTTTCCAAATAAAGAAAACCAGTACTTCTGCCATTATCTATATACTCCAGATTGCCTTTGTCAACAGGGATGCTCATGCATTTCAAATACTCCATTATACTCCCTCAATGCTCTATCTTCTTGCTCATCCTTGGAGAACTCAAATATGGGCTTTAAACGCTTGGGCAAGTTTTATTTGCTATATGGAGAGGGGTGAGTAACTTGTGCCCCTCCAAATATTGTTGGCCTCCCATTCTTAGAGCCGTATCTAGCATATTGACAGTAAAGGATGATAGAAGTTGAGCTGAACAACACCTGGAGGGCCATAAGTGGCTTAGCTGTGACACAAATGATGCCACAGCCTGTAATATATGCAGCTGTATGGAGCACCAGTATCACGCTGATCAGCTCCATCCCTTCCATGGTAAAAGCAAATAATGTGAATGTAAACACATATGCACATTTGAGGACAAAGTACGTGAAATATGTTAGCTGTCTCTTTCATCCATTAGAAGTACGAAAAACAAAGTAGTTGCCAAGTCCTGCTGTGTCTACCAGGCTGGATAAATGTAGATGACTAACAGAAAAAAGAGTCTGTCTCCCTAGTGGCAGGCAAATCAGTTACCAAACCTTGCCCCATTTTCCAACCACACAAAAACAATGGTCCTCCTGGGCTTAGGAGACACTCCCCTGCCTTAAGGTAGCAGTTTCTTTTAGAGTATTATTATTTACTACGCCAACTAATGCTTTTGATAAAACATTTTAACATTGTTAAGGCTGCTCAGAGAACAAAACTGAAACACATAATGATCAGCAAGTAAAATTTTAAATCAATAATTATCACTTCTACAAAAAACATGTGAAGTTTCTAACATGAAGAAAGAGGATAATTAGAATTTAGCATTTGCAAATTACATCATCAAACAGAATGGAAAAGACACAGAAACAATTTTCTTCGACATCTCTACATTTTTAAATTGCCAAACATCTAACACTATGTTACTTCTTTTATTTACAAGAAGGAATAACAAAGATATTTCATCCCAATTTTTATCATGCTTTTTACATGGGACTCCCAGAGGTCTCCTTCCCAAACACTGACGAAATCCAGAATTACTGAATTTCAACAATGCTTCAGGCAGAAGATTTTCCTAAGATATTTACTAGCCTAACTATATGTTCTATTATAGTACTATCTGTACTATTTTACAAATGAGATACAAGCACATAAATACATTACACATTGTTAGAACCAATCATGTTTTAAAAATGGCACTGGATCAACGCACACTGCAAAGTAATACATATTTGTAACCTAATTATCAACAGCAGCTACAATACAAGCTTTATTCTATCTGAGATTTAATTCAAGATCAAGTGGAGGCACAGCACTAGCTGGCAGGTTAAACAATGAAGGCTAGGCAACAGGCTTGTATATTTCCTCTTCTACATTGTTTTCCTGCTCAGATGTGTACTGCCCAGCCTATCTTAACCATGCTTAATGTTGCTGGAAATCTGAAACTGAAGTATTGGGAAATAAGTCAAAAGAATTCAAGTGCAAACAGGGAGGACTCTCCTTACATTGGTTATCATCCAGGTGCAGTTCATCTACAGAAGGTCCAAATGCTAATGCTTCTAAACACCCAGGTTCGAGGGGGAACAAGCAACAAATGGGAATTAAGAGTTAAATCAGATGGCTTGTAGTCAAGTGTGCAAGAAAGACAGAGCTGTGAAAGTAAACATGTATTTTAGCATTTTTTTTTTTGGAGAGGGGGAAAAATAACAGCTCGCGTGTGTCCACTGAATTCTTCAATTGCTTTAAGAATAACACAGCATCCCTTTGTAAGATCTACAAAACACTATTAAATAAAAGCACAGTAGGATGGGAATAATCAGAGATCCCTATCAGAACCCAGGGCACAAACACAAAGTCAAGAGATATCTCCTAAACTAGTAGGTAAAAGGGAAAGTCACTAATGTACAAGAGAAAGCAAATACTGAGACCCACTGAAGGATTAAGAGTGTAACAATATCACCCCTTCAGAAAAATGACTGAGTACTAACTGGAATGTACATCCAAAGAAGAAAAGAACATTGCAGGAAACAGAACACAACACAAGTTATACAGAATTTGGAAAAGAGAGAGGGTGTCTTTTTTTAAAAAAAACTTTAATGAAGAGAAGGCTACAAAAGCCCACATATCTACTGAACATGCAACATACAGCTCACATTACTTCCCATGCATTAACCTAGAAATTGAAATTGATTTTGTCATATATTTCATTTCAGCTCCTACTGAAACTACGAACTGAGATATTAGACATTTGAACGTTACATCAGAGATGATGGTCCTGTTTCAACAGCTCCATCTAAAACAAAACAGAATCTAGAAATGTAGGCAAATTGAACCTAGAAAGGATCTTAAAGGTGGGGAGACCACAAGAGGTGAACGAATCTGCTTACCCTGAAGGAAGAAGATGAGAAAATAAAGTACACAGAGATGAATCCTGGAGAAGATGACCTGAATAACAGCAATTCTTAGGGGTAAGACCCAAGAAGAGTAGCCCTCCAAAAGGACATTATTAGTGCCAAGCCTGAGAAAAAGAAAGACTGTTACTAAGTTAATGCAGGACTGGGAAGGAAGAGTTGAAATGGAGGCAGAAGCAGGAAGGAAAGGTAAGACACACGAAGAGTTTCTGACTTACAGCAGACAAAACAGACACAAGGAGAAAACATATTTCTCCTGCAACCCTTGAAATGTTAGAGAAGACCAAAAATAACCACTGGAGAAATCATCTCAAAATACCATTTTATTTTGCCAACATAATCAACTTCTAATTCTGACTTTTTCGTTAAGGTGTAGTTTATACATCAAGTTTTAACCAACCAAAATAAGAGCCATGACACTTTACTTCAGAACATTACTTTTTCCTGGGCGTTACTTCTCCTATTCCAGGAATATAACTGTAGACTTATATACTCTGACTGATGTAATATTGATAGGTGCATACAAGACATCATGATTTCGTACAGGTTATTAGTAACAACAAAGACCCCAAATTAAAGAATATTTTCTTAAACGTTCACTGAAAGAGCCAAGAAAGCAGACAGTTGGATAGGAAGAGATAACAGGAAGAAAACACATCACTTACAAAGACTAAAAATATACATAAAATGAAAAATTGTTATGTTTCACAGTCTTTGTGGGATGAAGGAGCAACATGTTCTCCATACCTCAAATGAATCCAGATTTGGGTATAATAAACAGTACTCAAACTTTCATGATCTAAAGTTCCATGTGGCGACTAGAGTTATACAGACTTATAAAATCCAGTTTTCTTTGAAGGCAATCCAGAAGTGAGCCAGCCTGTTAAGACCCACCATATCCAACTTTCTCTGGATTATGGCTTCAATGGTTTTCAAGTGTTGATTCTGTCTGCAAAATTATTTATTCCTAAATTATTTATTCCTGAAGGGTGCAAACAGTACTAGCTAATTCATAATTGAAATGCTGTGGAATGCTGTATAATGATAAAATATATAGCATTGTATTTTGTTATCTACTGTATATTATTTTGTTAGATGTTTCTAGACAAAAAAAACCTCACAGTAATAGTAAGAAACTGCACATTATTTAATATTTCATGAAGACATATCTCAGGCTTTACATATTCACAAAGGCATATGCCATTTGGGTTTTGGTGGTGGTAATGAGGGGATATCAAAATATCAGAAAGGAAATACAAATCCTTAAAAAATTTACTCTTAAAATACATTTTTACAATAGCCCTCCTATCGTTATAGAGTGTGCTTGAAAGCTACTGGACATGTTATACTACACTCAGGTAGCCATGGTAGTTTGTAATAGCATGAATCGAAATTTTAAGCATTATCTAAAGCTCTGCATGAAATTACTAATATTTGGAACAGTCATAATAAACAAAACATTGGTGTTAATACATTTAAAAGTTCTTCTTCAATCTTTATTTGCTAGATTTTTCTTTGAAAAGAACACACAACACATTATATTAGGTAAGATTTTCACTGTAAAGAGAATTTCCATATATTTCAGATCCTATTAAGAATTCCATTCTCCACATCCTACTGTGGAATAAATGTTTGATTTCTCCCAAATTGGGCCAGTTTGCTACAGCCGGAATGTATAACTTTTATTTTGTGCATCATAATTTACCAAAAAAAAAATAAAAATACCATGGGATTTTTTTCCCCACCCAGGATGTTTTATTGGCTGGGGAAAAAGTACTCCAGTGCCAAAAGGAAATAGTTTTGTTGGGATTTTTTGCCCTGAGGGTTCCCTGTTTGTTTGTTTGAAATTATACTTTGGAAATGGCTGAAAACTGGGTGAATAATTTAGCATTATTCAAGCAGAATGCCAGAGAATACCTACACTATAGATCAAGGCGCGACATGTGTGATGCCTGAAGTGTGTAGCTGTGTTGCTTACAATCTTGGAAATATATGTTCTTATTTATAAATCATATACTTTTAAAAATATATGAAATGTTTTCATGAGATATGTTGTGTCCCCATACTTTTTGTTATTACAACTTTTGTTAGTGTTTGTATCTCTTATAAGGGGTTAGTTTAACCTCCGGTTTGCTAGTAAAACTGAATTACTGCGTCGCAAAATGATGTATATCTAAAAAAGTGTGTTACCAACATTAAAAGTATGGAAAGCTCTGCTATAGATCTAGTTCAGTGGGGACTTTCAAAATGCCTTCTACAAACATCTTGTTAATGTTTAGAAACAAATGGTGTAGACAGCCTGCATTCACTAGCCACGACTGGTTCTTACCTAGCAGTTTTCAGTGCTAGGTAATATTTCCACATGAAATACAAGCAACCATATGCCTCTCTTTCCAGAATGTATTATCACTACTAAATGGTTTCACAAAATGGCAAGTTACCTCCATGTTAAAGGGCAAGTCATGAAGCGCCAGACCTCATGCATGAAAAATTGACAACTGACTCATTAGTTTACGCAATTATCAAACTAAACTGGAGTTAGTGACCAAACCTCTCTACCCACTATTTTTAAAGCACAGAGATTTCTGCAGGTACAAGAAGTAATTCCTAACTTAATCCACGAATAAAAAACAGAACAATTCTGCAGCTTTTCAGTTAAATACATTTGAATGGATCATGATACAAGCTTAATTGATTACCCACTTAAGCATAAAACCGTAACCTGAAGATAAAAATTGTTTCCACTGAATGCTGCTTGTAGATGTCACACGAGATACCCTTTCAGAAGAGGCATTCCTCACATGAGCAAAAGAAGAAGGAATGTTTCTGTATTTTTTTTTTAAATGTGTTCATTCAGTCAACAGCATCCTTTCACTTAGTCAAAAGATTCTTCACTGAATAAGCCAACAACTTTAACTAAATTTTCTCACATTTAACAATATTAATAGAATTGCATAGAAAAGCCACAATGGCAAGACTGCAAGAGCAGGAATCACACAGTGCTATCTACACCCCTCTTGGCACTAATCTCTTCTGCAAACAACAGCATGATGCACCCATATAGATACGGCTTAGTAGACAGAACTGTGAAAATCATGTTCATGCCAACATGTGCTAAGTACCTAAAACAAGGTATGAGTGTTACAAATGTCTGAACAGATATTCTGTTCATTCTGCACCCCCGTTACTACATTCTAGCTTATACTGAAACAGAAGGTGGGTCCATAACATGGCTTTCAAGAACAGTCAGCTAATCCAACTGACACATACAAAGTGGCTTATGTCTCCTAATGCACACGAGGAATAATTACTGTGGTCCCAGATTTTACTTTATTGGTGTTTTTTTTTAATAGTAAACACAGCACATGAAAAGGAACTCAAGTATGAAAAAAGTCACAAGAATTCAATGGAGGTCACAAGCTCCCGTGGCGTTTTTGTGAGGAAGGGCAGGACATAAAATCAAATAAAACTATGCGCTTGGAGCAACAAAGCAGCAATCCATTGCTATTAAAAGCAATTGTTAAGCTTTCAGCCTTAAACAGTGAACCCTTTCCAAACTCACTCACCTGCTACAGCCACTCGGAATATATCAAAACATTTTGAAACACAGGTAGGGCAAAGCTACTGTGTCACTTATCGTGCATCAAACAAGTGAGCTGTGGAATGAATTCCATATTCCCCTTCTTGAGCAGAACTAAAAAACAGGAATGCGGGGAGAAGAATCTAGTAGTTTGTTCCTCTTCCTCCATTATTATTGGACTCCTGTGATTACTTGCCGAAGATACACTTTCCATATACAAATTAATACTGATTCATAAATGGAAAATTAATACAAGACTGAAATGAAAGACAAGCTTACTTGAAGGACTACACTGTCAAAGTCAGTAGGATTTGGTTCACAAAAAAAACAAACATGATTGGGACATGATTGCTAATGAGAAAAGTATCACTGTTTCTCTTTTAGAAATCTAACATCAAAGAATGGTTGCACTCTAGTCTAAAAATATATGTTGTCTACTTATGGGCCCTGTCGGTATAGTATTGTCTTTTACTGATGCCACCACTGCTCTGCTATGTTTGGGCAAAACGGGCAATGAAGAACCATATGCCCGTCAGGAAAGTTTACCCAATATTACTCACCATGACCACGGAAACCTGTCACTCGTACAACTTTACAACTCATCACAGTCCAGATCCCAGAATTTCATGGAAGAGTCTGGTCTGATTGATGGTGTGTGTGTGTGTGTGTGTGTGTGTGTGTGTGTGTGGTAGAATAAAAGATCACAACACCTCCTTAAATTTCTCTATGGCAAGTATGGCCTTCTAGATGCTATTGGATTGCAACTCTTAGCATTCCTCATCACTTGCTATGCTGGTTAAGGCTTCAGTGTAACAACAGCTGGAAGACTGCACTTTGTTCACCTTTGACTTACAGAAAAGTTTTTTAATGAAGTAATGCTCATATTCCTCTATCTCAAAGATAAGTTATTTTCTCCATTATTAGTTTATTAGCATCATTCCTTCAAACTGGACCCACTTCAATGCAACTCTGTTTTTAAGAGCTGCAACTTTTGTTTTTAATGCAACTTTTGTCTTAAGCTTTGCAACTTTGTACTATTTATAAGAAAACTATTTTGTTGAAAGAAAATGAACACATGGCCAAACAGTAGAGTACCTTTATGATACAAATGTATTCCTTTCAATAAACTGAGGACAAGAATACATAAACTGCAAGGTAATAGACTGTTAAATGCAATTCTCACATTGAAAGCAAAACACGGAATTATAACCACATACATTTGACGTTACACATTAAAATATTTAAACAATAAGTGCAATACTTACACAGTAACAGCCTATAAGGAAGGCCGCATTGGCTTGTTTTTTCTGATCAAAACCAGCATAATGAACAATCTTCTTTCTTAACATGGTAAAAGACTGTATGAACAAATGAATAATGTTACAAGTTGATTCCTTAGATTCTGAAGGCTGTACTAGGTTAGGAACTGATAAAAGTCCATCGGATGCAGACAGAGAAAATAGACAACACGTAGGTATACTTGTATTTATGACAGAACATGTACTCCCTCCTTGCTAATGTTTTGTACACGAAAGGCCAACAACAGAACCCATTATGCTCAGTATGGAGGAAGCAGCTCAAGGGGAGAAAAAGAAATATGAGTTAGATATTTCTTAAAGTAAGGGTGGGCTACTGTTGAGGTTAGTGGCCTGCACTGTCCCTGTCCCATTCCCCCAAATTCTATTTTCTCGTTCCCAAATGCACCCTAAAAGGCATAGAAGCAATCTGCTCATGTCCTGGGATACTCTGGCCCATTTTCAGTCTAAGAGAAGGTTGGAATGATCACTTCTTGTTTGGAAGAAAGGCATCTACAGAAACTAAAATAGTTTCATGGGGGGGACATGGTGTTGGAGGCATTTAGGGCTAAAAAAAATTGGTCGGGGGGCTTTCCCCACTGCCTATCTGAAACAAATTCCTAATTCAATGAAATCATTAATGAGTTGGTAGTATGCGTAAATGTTTGGGTCAGGCACAGAAAGCCCATGCAAGGACATTACTATGCATGGAGCAATTTCCTGAGTTTTGCTGTTTTAAAAGTATCTTCAGTAAATTTTAACTGTGCTTTGGTAATATGAAATTTATTTCCACACCTCAGAGATTCATTAGATATTTACTGGAGAGGGCAAGCAAACATACACATTCCAACACAAATTAACACAGACTGTGCTATATATCTGAAGACAAGTCTCAACAAAAACATGCAAATGCTAAGCACTCTCTTTCCTTATTTACTGAAAAATAATTACTACAAGAGTTCTGAAAAGTAGCATGAATATGAGGACTCAAGAGTCATGCTACAATCAACATGCTACAACCAATGTCCATAGCAAGAAAAGCCTTCAGTTCTGTGGCTACTGTAAATGCTGAGTAACAAATCTCAGGTTTCACTTCAACAGAATTTTCAAGGTTGAATCTTTGCAACCTCTACTTTACTAACTTGGGTTTTGGCTCAGACCAATAGGCCCCTGACATTTCCTTTAATATTAGGAATACTTACACTAAATATCTTGAAAAGATATGAAAAGGCCTAGGAAATAGTTTTCATTTATAGTTAGCTTAGAAGAGTTATTGCTACAGCATTGTCAAAGGGCCACACAACTCTCATACTCCTACATATTAACATAGCTCCAAAGATTACTGATACTATACTCCTGACTGTGTGCGTGTGTGTTTGTGTGCATGTTGCTTCAAGTTGTTTGTAGATTTATGGCAACTCCATGAATTTCATAGGGTTTTCTTAGTCAAGGAATACTCAATGTTTTTGCCAGTTCCCTCCTCTGAAATATAGCCTACAGCACCAAGCATTCACTGACAGTCTCCCATCCAAGTACTAACCAGGGCTGACCCTGCTTAGCTTCCAAGATCAGACAGGATCTGGTGCCCATAAGGCAGTGGTTCTCAACCTGTGGGTCCCCAGATGTTTTTGGACTTCAGCTCCCAGAAGCTCTGTGCATTGACCATAGTGGCTGGGGCTTCTGGGAGCTGAAGTCCACGAACATCTGGGGACCCACAGGTTGAGAACCACTGCCATAAGGTATTCAGGCAGTTACATAATAATGGGTTAGTATTTGCAAAAATAATATTTGTAATGCTTGAGATTACACATATCATTTTTGGAAATAAAAATAACTAGTTAGTTACCTTATAGTCCTGTTAATATTGTTACATCTGACTAATTTACAATAAAGAACAAGGTAATAAATTTCAGATTTATGGTAACTATTGATTGTTATAACGAGGCAAAAGATAAAAACAAGTACAGTGGTTAGGTATGCATTTTACCTTCAGAAGGAACCATGAGGATGAAAGCTAATTTTTTTACCAGTAGTTATTTTGTTTCTAAAGTACAGTATTTTCCAAGATAATACTAAAGCTTGCAGCAGGACTGTAATGGTGTGTTTATTATAAAGAACCAGTATTTTCATTTCAAATCATTGTTGGGATTTTTTTTTAACATATTAAAGGAAGATGTTTCTGTGCCCTAAAGCTCTACAAATTTTGGCAGGTTGCCAGAACAAGAAATTCCTGAGGAAGGGGGTTTCTACTCCAGACAGTACTTCCTAATAAGTTTTCTTTGTTCAACATATCACTGGGACATTAAATTCCATGGTTCTGCACTTCTTGGCTTTTCTGCCTTTAACCATTAACCACAGAATGAATGCCTAGTTATTAGTACTTTAAAATAAAAGCAAGCAGGTTCCACCACATTATTCTTTCCCACCCTTCTGGCACAAAGCTCCAATGTGCACTGAACGCTCACACACACCCATACCGCCTTTGCATATATTATTCAAACATATACAAAAAAAAAGCAATAAAACTACATAGACCATTTGAGTTAACAATATTCAGCCCTCCAACATTTTATAACGGAAAATGATCTAAAAGACTCTAAATATTAAATTTACAGAAATTATTTTACCTTCAACTTTTTATTTAGCTTGCAACAGTATCTGTAAATCATTGCCAGATTGAGTGGCCCAAAATCTGCATAGAAGCTTGGGAAAAGGGCGGAAAAGAAAGAAGAAATTTGATTAAATGGTAAGATCTCTGCTGAAATGGTTGTTCAAAGAACCACATCCCCCCTTCCCCCAACACAGTGCACATTACAACAAGGAGGCGTTATAGCTGGCATATTGTTTTGTCAAATTGCCTTTGGAATTTCTGTGGAAACGTACTGCAATTATTGGTGGAAAAATGATTATGTAAGCCTTAACACATATTCTAAAAGAGCACTGCAGCAACTACTAGATCACAATGTTAATGAGTGCCAAAAAGATTTTTGGAACCTGAAATAAAATATCTTCAGGTAATGAATGCTTTAAGAAACCTGCCTGAAAGGTAAAACAAAAATTATAAGCCTTGGAAATATTTCTCTGTTTCTAGTCTAAAACCTCTCAGTTGCAAATCACAATATATACTGAGGGTGACTAATCCACTAAAATCACACACAAGGGAGATGCAAACAACAGATTAGGCTGGAGGTAGAGAACTTTTTCTGTCCGAAGGAGCAAACTGGCCTTGGGCTAGAACTTCCGGGGCCACATATCACCAATAGATTGAGGCCACTGATGAAAGTGGGTAGAGTCACTGCTGACATGAAGTATTCATTAGACAGTTAAAGAGATCCTGTAACTCTAAAGTACAAATCCACAGAGGAAACTGCTTAATTCATCTTGGTATGACTCACTGGTCTCCCTTGCCTCCTCTCAATTAGTCACTTTTGCACACTGTGAGCCAGCTCTATCTAAAATGCAACTGAAACATTCAATCCTGGCAGGCACAGAGGCAAAGCAAGAGTATCTACCAAAAGAAAAGCATGGAGGATATTGCCTCTTGTATCTCTGCATAAGTCCATGCTCAGGACTCACCTCTTTTCAATGAAGAAACACATCCAGAAGTTATGCAGAAACCAAACACAGAGGCATATATGTAATTGTATGGAGCCCCTACGTGGTAAAGGATGCTAATGTGTAGAGCCTCTTTTTCAGAAATTCATATTAAATACAACTGTCAGCAAAGCAAGGCTAGCTCAGGTAAATAATGTCAGGTACAACACCAGCAGCACAGCTCCTTTTTACTTGTCACTTCATGGTACTTCTTCATATGAATGAAGAGGGCTAAGATGCACATTCCTAATAAAACAGTAGAGCCCAAAGGAAATGACACAAGACTGTTATTTCAAGAGTATCCCAGTTTTTAAGTTTCCTTGGAAAAACAGGAATTCAAAGAAATTTATAAGCTGGCTGTGGGTTTTTTTCAAAGTTCCAATAGCCAGAGACATCAAAAGCTTTTTAAGCATTTTTTTTGTGGGGGGGGCATGAAAAGTTTTCCGAGAAAACTCTGTATTCGGTTTCCCACTCACATACATAAACAGATTATTTTGGACTGTAGCCTTAAATAGCTACTAGTTCTAGTGCTGTCCACCTGGTTTCCATCAACTACCTTATAGGAGTTGAGTAAAAGTGTTGATCTTAAATCATATTTTGACCTTCCCAGATAAAATACAAGACAGCCCTGCCACACTTTTATTGTTCACGACAGCAAGAGCAGGACTGAGTCATCAGAAGAAAATACTGACTATTCCATAGGAATCCTGCTCAGTTCTATCTAGTGAGAATATCAAATGCTGCCAACTGTGGTTTTTACCCGATTAGGTTAATACAAGGATAACTGGCCTGTTCTGGGAGCTTTTGACTGTGAGTAATCCGTCTCGCATAAGAAGTGAAGCTGAACAATAGGAGATACAAGACAAGCAAAGCACACATATCTCTGCACAATGCACAGCTAAGCTATGGAATGATTCCCTATCGCAAGATACAGGGATGACAATTTAGCTTTTTTGAAAAGAATTACAGTCAGGCTCATGGAGGATAGTGCCATCACTGGCTACTGGTCGCACTGTCTATGTGCTACTTTCCATGATCAGAAGAAGCACACCTTTCAGTATATGCTATTGAGCAGGAGAAAATTTTACTCTCAAGTCCCGTGAGCTTGTAGAGGCATCTGGCCAGTCACTGTAACAAAACAAGATGCTGGACTTGACAGATTTCATGAGAGCCTCTTACTTACTCCAGTGCAATTTTCTATAAGCCCAAAACATATACTACATCTTTATTGCAAAGATCCCCATGACACCTTCATTCATACTATTGCTATTATTATACTTACTTCTCATATACCAATTCATCATCTATGCAGAAATAGTGTGTGCTTGCACTACCATTCTTTGGTTTATGGAAGAGAATGGCAAAATAAAGACGATCTGAAATTGAAAACAAACAAAAACACCAAAATAGTACTTAAACACAAAGATAATTGTCTAAAATGTGTTGCTACTAGCCTTTAAATGAGTTAAACTTGCAGAAATAAGGACTTTCAAATTCCTGGGGAAGATCTAATTTTTTTTTCTGGTGATTTCCAAATTAAACAGTTAACATAATGACTAATGTATCAGGTCTGCACAGGGGAACACAAGTACAAATTCCCATCTGACTGTGATGCTCCCTGGACAACCTTAGAGAAAGTCAATCTCTAAACTATCTGCCAGAGTGTTTCTGATGTTCAAACATTACTCAACTGCATTGGGAAATTGACAGTGCAAACATGCACCAGGTAAAGGATGGGGGATTGCCACAGGGCCTGGAGCCACTATTCAGACTGCCCAAGTACTCAGTGGACACACCTTTTTGGTTTACTTTTAATTAAGAATACATAAAATTAGAACACATATGTAAAATGTTAAATATCATTAAATTCCTTAAAACTCCCTCCCACTCACTATTAAGAATTAAAATCCCCAATCACTCCTGATAGTGAATTGCTATTTATCAATAGGTGAATCTTAAATGTATTTAGATAGATTTCAGATAATATGAAATTGACTATAATACTGACTTACAAGGAACTACAGTGATGACAAAATTAACTCCAGTACATTTGGTTTGTTTTACCTCCGACTAAAGAGAACTTGGTGGTTTGCCACTGAATTCTGGCAGCAAACCACAATTATGATTTTTTTGAAGTAAACATTTTGGGGAGAGCAGAGATGCACATTGCCCACACCTACTCTGCAGCACCTGAGGCAGAAGACTAGATTATGGAGTGTAGGCAAAAACAGCTATTTAACACCTTGCCAGAAACACCTTCATAAATTCTGTTCTAGGAGCACTAAGATTGCGTTATCTATCTACTAAATGTTATTAGGGACAGGAAAAGGAGGATGATTTAGGATGAGAATGTGTGTGACCTGCATGCTGCACTTTGCTCACCCTTGATATAACTAGGACACTTTCTTGAAGGAAAATCACACAAGAATGGAGCTGAAGAACCATACTTCTGGCTCCGCCACCAAGACTACACAGCACTTCTAAGGTATGTATGTTAGACCTCTGCAAGAAGCAAAAGCCTCCACAAACAAACCAGAATTTGTGTAGACTTTCCTTTTGTTCTGAAACTCTGCATGATCTAGTATGTAGAAGCCCCACAGTCTATCAAGGCTGATGGCATATACACCAACTGGTAGTTCCAACCAGTCAATGAGAATCACAGATATGTGGGCTTACACTCAGCAAATGATCCAATGGGTTGACTCTAACTGGAACTAGCTACTGGATTTAGGCCTACATACATGGGCTTTCACTCACAGATGTCCACATCCAACACACGATAACTAGAGCCAGAGGCACTGCAAGATTTCAAGACGAACAAAGCCAGGAGCAGGACTCCACAATACAATTCTACATAGTTCCTCTTTAGGCATGTGCAATGCGGCTTATACTATGGTTACTAGAGACATATTTTTGGTTTCTTAAATGGGAAAGAAAACCACCCTTGTTACTTTGCTAAATACTTAGTTATCTCAGTCAGAGCTTAAGTAAACCTAGTGCAGTGGTTCTCAACCTGTGGGTCCCCAGATGTTTGTGGACTTCAGCTCCCAGAAGCCCCAGCCACTATGGTCAATGCTCAGGGCTTCTGAGAGCTGAAGTCCAAAAACATCTGGGGACCCACAGGTTGAGAACCACTGACCTAGTGGCTTTGAGGAAGTTACTGCCCAGCTGAACTGCAAACTCTGGGAAAGGTAAAAAGTGGGAGGGGGAATGAAAAATAAAAGTTCTCTTTTGAAGACAAGATAGAATTTACATTTCATGCCATTCTGTTGACAAACGGAAGCAAAATTTGATTTTAAAGCAAAGAGTTCTGAAAAGTTTCCCAATCAAATTGTTACTAATGCTAAACATGTTGATACCTAGAATGTTGCAACAGATTCTTGGGGTTGTTAAATCTATTGCTGCAAAAGCAGTCAAGAGTTCTGCAGCATTTTAAAAACAAACACATTTTCTTTGGCATCACCTTTGGAAGACTACATCTGATGAGGTGGGCTCCAACCCATGAAAGCCTGTGTCAAATAACATTTGTCAATCTTGAAGACAGTGATTCCTTTTTGATTCAGAAACGTGACTGAGAATCTGCTTAAAAGTAAGTACACTCCCTGCTCATACACTTCAACACAATTTGCAAAGTAGCAGGAATGAAACCGGGAGAAAAAAACATTTTTTGTTCCTAGTTCTTGGACTAACCTGGATTGCGTCAACCACAGGTTAAAAGTCCTTCCTTTACGTCCCACGACAAAAATCCTTGCTATTTTTAAGGACCTTTTGTTATTTCTAAAGCAATAACTGATAACTGATACTGATAAAATGTGTTTATTTGAGAAGAAATGATAATGATTTCCAGAGGCACTGACTTTCAAGTAAACAAATTTAGGTCATGTTCATACAGCACTACAGCTTATTCAGCTTTAAAGCACACATTCAAACCAGAGAATATGGATGCTTGACTGAAATCAATAGATTTTACACTGTTTGGTTAAAGTTAGATCCCCAAGATTACTCAGTTTGGGTTTCTTGTAGCCATGTAGTTTTTCATTTAGGAAACATGACACCAACAGGTTAGCTCTTTTTGTGTCTTACAAAATACAATGTGCATGCGCCCACAGGAACTGGGCAATTTACAGAAGTTTTAAGTGGCCAACAGGCACGCACCCCAATTCCATTCCTTCGGAGAAGGAGCCACAGACAAACCTCTGTCAAAGAGAAAAAGGAATGGCCATTCTCCTTTGTTATGCAACACCCTTGCTACAAGATCCTCTCGCCTTTCCCTTTATCACCTTCCAGCTAACAACATACCTTCGCGGGGCCTGGCGTTTAAAAACAACCCAACCCAACCCAACCCGACCGATAAGGAGATCTCGCACGCTTGCAGAAAACGTTGCCTGGAGAGACGCAGTAAAGAAGCAAACTTTAAAGGGCCGTCTACACCGGGGAGAAACCGAGCAGCACACCCCGGAGAGGAGGGGGGAGTCTATTCTCATCTGCCCCGCGCACAAACATCGCCCCCACCTTCCCGCACCAGCAGTGAACTCCCGCCTTTCCTCACCTTTGAGCACCTCCGCGCAGAGGCGCCAGTCCTTTCCCGCGTTCATTGTTTACCAACATTGACCAAGGCGCTCCCGGGTTGGGCAGAAGCAGCTGCAAACGGCCGAGGCGGCGGCGGCGGCTGACTTGGGGGGCCGGCGAAGGGGACACGGCGAAATGCTCCTCCCCGATTCGGATCGATACGTCCCCCCCGCCGTCCCGGTTCCTCCTCTCTCCAGCGGGGGAAGTTAACTACGGTACTTTGCAACCCGCAGCGCGGCCCGAGCGAGGCGCCAGAGCCGCCCAGTGCCCCACCCCACTTCTCGGTTTTACGGTTGCGCTCTCCTCCTTCGTCGCTCCCTCACAAATCCAACCCCCCCTCCTGGCCACGCTCTCTTGAGCCGCCCCTTTTTCTTTTTCTTCTTTTTCGTTCCCAAGCGCAACTTCGGAAGCTACGCCGTCGCTCAGAAACCGCCAGGAGGAGGGAGAAGCGGACTTGGAGAGGCGAGGCCAAGCCCTGCGGCCCCGGGGACTCCTCCGCAGGCAGCTGCGACGGCTGAGCCCGCTCCAGAAGAGACTTCGCGGAGGTATAGCCACCGTCTACGTAGCAGCCCCTCCGTCCATGAAGCGGCTCTGCGCGGAGCGGCTGCCATTGGCTGGCGAGGGGGCAGAGCCACTCCCGACAGCTGCTCCCCCGGAGGCCCTCGGCCCTCGGCCCGCCTGGCGACCTCGACGGAGCCTCGGCGCGGCCCGCTGCTGTGCCACCGATACGAGGGAAAGGTTTACCCAGCCTCTGGCAGCCAGAGGGGCCCGCCGGCGCTCGGCCGGTTCCTGGCTGGTGACCTCATCGCCCGAGGCAACGCGCCGGGCTCGCCAAAACCCCGCAGTCCACCGCCACAAGCACGCTTGGCAGAGGACCTTTCGCTTTCTCTTTCTCGAGGGCCGGGCTTCGGCCAGGCTGTTGCAACGTGCCAGGTTTAAAGCACCTTCGGAAAAGTCACAACGCATAAATCGGGGAACAGTTTTTCCTTGCACGGCTCGGCAAAACGCACGGTTGTATCTTGCTGCATTGCCACGCCGTCCTTAGAAACCACGTTAGCCTCAAAAGTTGAACACCCGTTATGGAAACGTGGATGTAACCGTCCCAGCTGTTAAGAATACCTGGGCCTTTTATTTTTAAAACAATTTATTAACAAATTCTTATTCATGGACCTCACTCAAGATGGTTCTCAAATAATCTCAAAATATTTTTGTTTGAAGCATTAATTCTATGGGAATATTTACATTATACATTACAATTCTTTGGAATAAACATGGTATGTTCCAGGGAAGGAATCTTCTGCAGTTCTGGCTAAGGGGCTCTTAGGCACGTTTATCCAGGGGTACCCTTCAACAAACTGATTTTCTCCCAAATAACCATGTCCAGGATGGCAGAATAAAAGCAATGATCAGTGCAATCCAGAACTTGTTCGCTTAGAAATCTCCCCAGTTTCAGAGGGATATGGGCCCCTAGAAAGCTGATTTACAATTTACAATTTCAACCTAGGTTAGGAGTCCCCTTCCACCACGAACGCTCAAGCCCAACTTAGCAAAACACACTCATTCATCCAATAATTAGATCCAGTTCTATTTATTTATTTAGTATCCCACCCTTCCCCCAATATGGGACCCAAAGCAGCTAACACCTTAAACCAAAATACAGTTGTAACAAAGGATAGTACAAAACTTTTAAAAAATTAAACAACCATATTTAAACATTAGAATTTTTTAAAGGTAGTTAAAATGTAATAATAGTAATAAGATAATACAATAATACACATATATATTATTTACATATTTGCCTGGTGAGCCATGTGACTCCATAAATTTTTTGGACAAGGGATGTTCAGCAGTGGTTTTGCCAGTTCTTTCTCTCTGAAATATAGCCTCCAGCACCTGGTATTTGTTGGCAGTGTCCAATATCAGTACTAACCAGGCTGGCCCTCCTTAGCTTTCAAGATCAGACAAGATTGGGTACCTGATTACATAAATCAGGACTGGGGAACCTACATCCCCTCAGATGTTCCTATCAGTTCTTGACATCTTGGCCAATGGTGAGGGACATACCAGTAGGAGTAACTATGCATCAACATCTGGAAGGTCAAAGGTTCCTCAATAATATAGACATCAAGTGTTGTCACAATCTCTTTTGAACCTGTGCAAACTCCATAGTATAGATACCTCGTATTTCCATTTTAGTAAGAGAGGAATTAGAAGGGAGATTTGCTAATGGCACTCAGGCTTCACTCAAGATCACAGCAGTATTCCAACATCCTGTTATCTGACCATTATAACTCTCACAAGCAAGCTGCCCTCCCATGAGCTAAACTCCCCTCTGTGGATCTTATGTACATGATGAAACATGGAGTGGGGAAAGAGGTAAAGGTGTACCCTCACCGTTACAGTATACGGATGCAGTTCACAAGATAACTACATACAAGAGTGACTCCAGAACTAGCAAATATAATGTACGAATTGGCTCTTTATCAAGAGAAGATAATTAAGTCTCTATCATTTTCATTTTAGTCTCGTGATCACCTCAGGCTTAAGATTGATTCCAAATACTGGAGAGAATGGCATGAGTACTATACAGAGAATTGCACTGAACCCAGACATGGCAAAATGTGACCTCAATACGGAACAAAGCATTTAAAATTCCCTTTCACTGCAATGAATTTCAATGGCATCCTAAAGACTAACAAATGTAGGCAGTGCTAATGACCATATTAACCGTGGCTGTTCACAAAACAGTGGTTGGTTGATAGCACAGACATCCTTGAATTACTGAGTTAATTCAAATAAGTAATGTTTTTTCCTTGTTCAAACCACACTGTAGCCCAGCTCACAGAAATCTATCTTGTGGGAAACAGTGTTAATAAACGGAACACCATGGAGTCAAGATATTCCTGAATTTACTCCATCTTTTTTAGTGACATACGTACTTATTCAACTTTGGGGTAGCAGGAAAACATGAAGAGTTCCCAGATTTTTCACCCACATTCCACTTAACGTTATCATGCACTTCTCAGCTTTTTGACCCTGTAGGTACAAAGAAAACATTGTCTATTTATCTGTTTATAAGCCATAGGCTCTCTTTCTGTCAAACAACTGTTAAACGTGTAGTGATTTGAAGCAGGGAATAGCGTATTCA
Source organism: Iguana delicatissima (assembly GCA_948472985.1). NCBI lineage: Eukaryota > Metazoa > Chordata > Lepidosauria > Squamata > Iguanidae > Iguana > Iguana delicatissima. The sequence goes on from CAOKZL010003607.1 coordinate 37,582, forward strand.
GGCAGCTAATTTTATGGTGTGGGGGTGTTGTTTCAGAGTGCTAACTAATGCTTATGGCTAAAGATTTTTGAAGTTCTTTACCACACCTAGTTCCATGAAAATAATAATCCAGCATTTAAACACACACACACACACACACACACACACAGAGTGATATTTCTGCAAAGGTCACAGACTATTTGCAAAGGCCAAATCGGAACTGGACATTTCCATAAATTCTAAGTTTTTCAGTTTTGCAGATATAATGCTATTACATACTTGTTTTGACAAGCTAACTGCAATATTGCTCTTTCTGGTCTCCAAAGAGAGCCAAGAAGGTGTGGCTTAGCACCCAGCTGTAGGGAGAGGTACGTATCAGCCAAATACGGAAGTAGGTAGTCAGAGGCTATATATGTCTTGCATCTGCCCCTTTCTTGTAGTGTTTCTCCCAGTGACAGTAGGATTGTTTTGAATTATTTTAATTTCATAGCTTTTTCTTTTCTTAACCACATTTCCCTTTAATTTTTGGGTTTTTTTGCAGCTCCAATGAGAGTTTTCTAAATCTTTCCTGTTTTTTCTTTTTTTGTCAGTATTGCTGCTGTAAGAAGAAGCCTCGCATTACTGCTTTGCTTGTTTCCCAGATGATACTCATTTTAGTTCCTTCTTTAATGTTTTCTTGAAAAAAGAATTTTAAAATCTCCTTTGCCTTTTTAAAAATTTCTTCATCTTTTAAGAGGTTATCATTTAATCTCCAATTGAACAATTGTTTCAAAAGGATTGTTTCAAAATGGTAGAGAAAGAAAAAGAATGAGCTGTTGAGCTGAGGGATCATGCACAAGAGATGGCAATTCTGCACCGACTTGTACCAGGAAGTATTCATACATGTATGATGCCTGTAGAAGAAACCACAACAGTGCCATAGCCAGCACCAACCTTGCTCTTCCATCAACTTTGGGCTGCAAAGGGATTCAGTATTTGGGCACAAAGAGAGTTTAGAAAAGTTACTTTTTTGGACCACATCTCAGAGAATCCTCATGGCCGCTGACCATGCTGAGCAGTTCTTCTTTTCCAGTCTCAGGATCCAGCACATCACGACAGATGCTCTGAGTCCTGCAACTGGCTACCATTAATGGCTGATGTTTGTATTTGTCACCTGGAGAAATGCTGGACTTTGGGCCTTCTGGAAGCCTTTGTGATACCCTCATAAAGTCATTTTAGGGCATTAGACCTGTCATGCCCAATCAATCTTCAAAAGGATGTGTACATCCTAAAGCCAGCTCCAGTTGCTGTCCCCTTGACTGTTATAGTCCTTTGACACTCCCTAATGTAGGGATCCTCAAATTATCTAGCCTGAGGCTTCCCTTAAGAGAAAAATGACAGAGCCCATGAGCCATAAAATGGCCACCTTTCCCTATCCAGATTGGGGGTTACAGAGTTCATTCTGAGACATGTCACAGCCTGATTAACCTTTAGAGAAGTGACACTACCTGCCTCTCAGATGAAAACAATATTTTCATTGGAAATCTGAAATATAGCTTGGAAGAGTTCATCCTAGGCAAGGATAAAGATTAAGTAGAACTTTGTCTCCTTCGCCAGTGGAAATTCATCGACAAAGAAAACTCAGAGCCGCCAGCAAGGTGACAGAAGCTGCCAAAGATCTTTAATTATGGGGCGTAGGAATTGTGGGGCCAAGTCTGGGATATACTGACTGGAGTATAGCTGTAAAACTGCAGTTCTTGCTGGAAACCATTGATCATAGCATTGATAAAACAATACAAGTTCCTCCTTTTTCACCAGCTGATCTTAAGTTTCTGATTGCTTTCCTTATGTCAACTCCCTTACTATAATAGATCATAAGTCAATAAAGGGGGGGGGGAGCCAACCTTCCATATTTAACCAAATGCTCTTTCATTCCATATCCACCCACAGTTAACTTCAGTAAATGCTAAGGGAGAGTTGTCTCTATGCTATTGTCTCTATGTCTCTAAGTCTTCAACACTTTCATAAATCAGTTGTCAATATTTACAGAGCAAGAGCTGCTAGAGAGTGACTAATGTGTATCATAAGCAAGCTTTGCAGTAATCAGAAGAGACACACATATAGCAACTTCCTTGAATTGGGTCATTTTACATTAAGGAATAAAAGAGGAAATGCACACTGACCAGCTTAAGTTAGGCTCAGGCCTTTTTGCATGCATACTTACCCAATGAACATATAGGGCTCATTTTTTAATCTACCATACGCAGGATTGGGCTCTGTTTGTTTTGTGGACAGAAGAGCAAGACAATCTGCAGATGTTAAAGGATTTTTTAGCTCATATTTTTGGGTGAAGGAACCACCAAATTCTGCTACTGACATGCAAATATAGCTAGAATCTCTTCAATGCCGTTGCCTGCCCCTTATGTAAGCTTTCAAGAAGTCCTAGGATGCTGTGAAAAGTCCCATCAGATGCAGTATATTCCAACAGCTCCCTTGCCCAAATTTCCAGAAATCTGTACAGTCCAGTTCTATTAAAAATTGCAGTGGAAGATTCTTCACTGATTTCAAGAAACAGATACTTCTTTGCTTTCAGAGTGCCTTCCTATAAGGTGGGGCAGACAACTGTGGCCCTCCATATGTTGTTGGATTGCAACTCCCATCAAACCTAGACAGCACAGCCAACAAGGAATGATGGGCTTTCCAATACTGGAGGACCTAAAGTTTCCTAATTCTATTATAGAAGGAAGTTCCCAAATCCTGGGCTCCATGAGTCATGCTTATCACCGTGCCACCAGTGGTCTGTGATCCCACAGCAAATCAGACAGATTTACTGTGATCAATAAAGGATGCTTCCTAGGACAAAGCTCCATTCTGACTATTGAAAATTGTCCCAGCAAACTCTTGAGGCACACCTGATCTGATAAAGCCCTTGTATCTGCATGTAGATACTTCCATCCTACCTGTTCCAGAAACTGATACCTCCATTGTCAACCTGTCTTAGACTACCTCTCTCACCCCCAGCCTTTTTGATTCTTGTTTTTTTGTACCATAGTCAGGACTACCACTGTCATGACCCAGCCAAGACCCACTAAAAATACAGAGAGCTCAGACAACCTCCCTCCTACCTCTAGCTGCTTCCTGTACATCACCTGGACCTCCTCTTATATATAGCCATGTTGGTGCTGTGAGCCACTTTGAACAAGAATAGAAATATTTTACTCAAATCAAGAAAAGAAAGACTCACGCTCTGAAAAGCCCCTTATAATAGCTTATTAAAATTCTTCCCAGGCAAGGGGCCAACATAAATGCCAACTCAATAGCAATCAAAGGGTACTTAAATTTGAAATGCCCTTGAGATAGTATACAAGGAAGTGACCTCCAGTTCTCCTCTAAGAGTTACTGATACGGAGTGGCCATTCTCAATCCAGCCATCCATAGTATGGGGATAGTACTTGCCGCACATATATGACTGATGTACAGAATTGGAGATAATTTGGAATTGAAATACACTGCATAATTTATCATCTTCCATCTCACATCTACCATTTTTGTGCTATGTAACAGCTGTCTGCAACACAAGGATATTTGTTGAGTGCTATCGATATAATCTGTTGTAGGGTGACAATATACGACCCCTGAACCTATTTATGTATATAACAATTTATACTCTACCTTCTAGTGTTTACAAATTATTCAGGATGTCTAACAGCAGTTAAAATTAATAGTTAAAAAATTATAGAGCAATACTGTACAATAAAAAGTAATAATACAAACAAAACCTTGCCTAAAACTTAAAAAGCAAATGGGTGTCTGAGAAAGAACACTTTCCTCATATGGCAAAACACAGTCAGAGAGAGTGCCAACCTAGCTTCTCAGAGCAACAGGTGGAAATGTTTTGCTCCAAGTTTTTAACTTCAGCACATATATTTTTAGCGTATCTGATACAAGAACTCTAAAAATGTAACAGATGATACAGCACTCAGCTCCCAGACATCTTTTTTCACAAAGTGACAGCTTGCTGGGAATATCCAGTGGGCGGGGAACAATTGGAAAATTTTGCACTCCCCCACTACAGTGCACAAAACTGTGAGACAGCTAACTGCCAGAGTTTAGATGAGTTGCATTTGCAAATCTAACCTGCAATAGTATAGGCATACCTCAGTTAACAAAGCCTTTGATAAAGAAGCTCCTTTTTACAGGAACTCAGCCCACGCAACCCCTTATCTTGTCTTTTGTCCACTGGCATTGGGAAGATGGTGAAGAAGGGATGGGGAAAGACAGATTATTAGTGTTGAGTTGCAGGAACTTGTCTGCAATAAAAAATGCAGTTAAAGCCTAACCTGGGAAAGAATGGGATTCTACTCTTAAGTGAACCTACTGTAGTTGTACATGCTTAGCTACAACAAGCAAGGTAAACAGCAGCTGCCTTCAGGATCACTTACAGAGTGTGTGTGAAGAACAAAACAAAGAAAAGTGGAAGGCAGATTAGCCTGCTTCACCAGCTACCTTGGCATGTTGAAAAAGGATGGAATTGTAAATTTCACCATCAAATGGAAATCATAGGAAAAGTAGAAGCTGTTGAAAGAAAAAAAAATCATCCCAGGATGTATTTTGAAAGAAGCTTTCAGGTGGTCTCCAGAAGATTCAAAATGTTTTTCTTCTTGTAGGCAAAGCTTACCTAACCTGGTTGTTTCATTTCACACATGTATAATGTTAGTTTTGAACAGACATTTGCTCAAACAGGTTCAACTGTCTTCTGTGGTGTAGGATCCCTATTCTTTCCATATTCTGGCACCAAATTTTCTGTTAAAGAAGCAAAGCCCAGGAACATGTGTACTTTGTTATCTGAGGTACACTTCTATAGTGCAATAGTGCAACTGCCTATAGAGCTAACTGCTAATATCTTCTGCTACCCAGGGCTTTAAAAGCCTTAAATGGTTTTAGTCAGAAACCTTAGTTTACTCAACAGCACAAAGTAAACCATGCTAGAGTTTCTTAATTGTAGTTTTTGATAATATTTATATGATATTATATATATTGTCCATTAAAAAAAAGATAGTCTTTCACGTCAGCTGGTTGTCAACAAGAAATTTTGTTAAGGAGATACACACAGGACAACATGGAAAGGTTTTTAAAAGCTTTGGAAAAAATAAAGCTAAGATAGCACTTTAAAGGGCCATGACTGTAAATGCAGCATAATCTGCCAATTTTGTATTTTTCTCTTCTCCTGAATGTGCACATTCACAGTATGCTAGTTCCCCTTATGTTCTTAGCACTTAATCCAGGCTTCTCTGGCCTGAAACTCTATAGATGTGTTGGATTACAACTCCTAGCCATGTCCAACCAGCCTAGAATGGCCTTGCTGGCTGGTGAAGATGAGCACTAAAGGCCAATACATTTGGAGGGTGTCAGGTTGGGGAAGCCTGGATTTATCCTTAACCACTTTTCTTTAAATAGAATACATAGCTACATAATACATACAGGAGAGCATGATCATCATATTAGTTAACCCCATATTCTGGACTCAAAAAGATTTTTGGCCCCACTTCAACAAAAATTTGGGCAATTATTGATAATATTCCCTTTTCAATTAAGTTCTCCCTTATACTATCAAAAGTCACAGCCTAGAAGCAACCACTTTTCATACATTTTAAAACCGGTACCTGTTTTTATATACATTAATTTGCACCAATTTAAATACTATTGTGGGCTGCTCTGAATCCCAGTCCTATGAGAAAGGAGGGAAGATGTTAAACAGATAGCTAAGTACTGAATTCACACACCTGTGTATAGATTGGATTCACTCAAGCACCCTGAACCAATGATTCAAACAGTTATTAAAACTGTAAAGAAATGCAAATTAAAAAGCAGATTTTACTCAGGACTCCAGTTATGAGCACTCACACTAATTTGCTTCTAGAAAAATGAAAACATGCTGGTTCATGACCAACTCAAATTTTCATTATCAAGGAATATATCCCCAGATCTGTAGTTATGCATTCCACAAGCCATTTGCACTGAAGAATTTGTATTTGCCTAAAAACAAGGGACCAGTTTTAAAATCTACTTTCTCGGTACACATACACGTTCACTAGCTTGTAAACTAAGACTGAAGTAACACTTGCAACTTAAAGTTCCTCAATTACCACTTGAGAATACTCCCAGGTAGGTCAGGAATCCTTGAGCCAGAACAAGGCTCTCCTAACCTCTCCTTCTTCCAGCAGCCTGATTGCCCCCTCAGTTGCTGGTGTGTGTGTGTGCACGCGCGCACACGCACATGCTTCTCAGTAGGGTGTGGGATCTGGTGTAGGGAGGGTTGTATCATAGGCAGTATCTGCAGAAATCAGGGAGCCACATTTTGGAAAGGTGACTTACTTTGATTCATGTAAATAGTCCTTTTGATCCTCCACAATGCAGGATAGGGATGAAAAACATTTCTGGTTTTGTTTTGTTCCGGAGCAGGCATGCCTCAAAAGTTGTGGGACCAAAGTAAAAAGTAGGTGTAGTTAAACCCTGGGAGGGGTGGGGACACGTCTCTCTCCTGCTGTCTCTCTCTTTCTCTTTCTCACACACAAATTACTCTCACGTATCACACCCAATCATAACATACAGCTATTCTCCTACAGTTATTGGCATACATACTTGTTCTGAATTCAAAGTGAATTTTTTTCATTCAGAATTTTGACTGAAAATGTTTTTGTGTTGCAGCCTATCATGCTAGGCAGTTGAGCAAATCAGCTAGAAACGTCATGTACTATCCTAATGCACACCTAATATATCTACAAAAATGGGATGGATCAAAGAGCAATAATTCTTTTAAACAGCCATTTAAAAGTTTCAGTTGAATTTTACACACATACACACACACACCATCCCTTTAAAAAATTAATATTAGCTTACCAAAGTGTTAGTCTACCTCCTTAAAACATGATTTATAATAATCAGAAATATACTCTAAAATGTATTGTAATTTTATAAATGTATTATTTGCCTTATTATGTGATAGATGTATTATTATTTTGATGTACATATACAAGCACAATAGAATATTTACATCTGTAAATATGCATAAGCCAAGAATACCTTCTAAATTGTAGAATTAAAACATTTCTAAACTGGAGAATAGCAGCACTCTGATGTCTAACAAAGTTTCAAAACAATCAGAGCTACCACTCTAATTAGTGATTCAGTACTTTCCACCACAATTCCAGCAGTAAACCCAACAGTTGGGAACTACTGGCAAAACAAGCCCGGTGTTCCTTTCCTCAGTGATTTTTCCATCCAGAGACTATTGAGTCATAAAAAATATTCTTGCTCAAACACTAGCCAGGAAAACAAGGACCTATGGAGCAGACAATTAAAAAACAAACACTGATCCTCCACAATGGCATACCAAACCTGGAGAAGAAGCAGTTCCTCACAGAGGCTCATAACTAGTAACTGAAGAAAGAAGGAACATTGCCTGCAAGTTCTTCTGTGCCAGAAGAAGTCAAGGTGTTCCTTATACTCCCTGGTCTGACCATCCAGAAAGACTAAGTAGAAAAGGCAGTGAGAAAGGGAATATTCGACCTTGGGTTTAGCCTAGCTCAAGATCCCCCCCCATGGATTTTTTTTTATGTTACCCACTGAGTCAATCAGTCTACTCTGTTTGGGAGTAACGCCTGGCCAAGTGCCCTTGCATTATTCAGATGGATGAGCAGAGGGATTAGAGATTTCCATTTTAATCCCACTTTAAACGCAAAGCCTCAGAGGCACCACCACCAATAATAATAAAACAGTCGGCCCTCCACATTTACAGGTTTGACTTTCATGGATTTGCTTATTTGTGAGTTTCATCAACCCCTGTCCCCTGGCACTTCTTTTCCAGGGGAACAATCCCTCTTGCCAGCTCCAACCAGGCAACACAGGTCTTTAAACACCCTCCTCCTCTGTCACCAGCCCAGCTAAGAACAGCTCACAGCCCAGTTTCTCATCACCACAAACCCTCTCCCAATTCCCCTTGACATCCAAGAAAGATGATGAGCAAGAGAGGGGAAATATAGGACCTTCATGCCAACCTACTGCCTTTCCCTGACCTGGTTTGGACCCTGGGGTGCCCACTATCCCCACCATGCCGCAGCCTCCTTCCTGCAGACACACACACACTTATGGCGATACACAATTTTTTCTACTTTTGCGAGGGTCCTGTGCCTCTCACCCTAGCGAATGTTGAAGGCCAACTGTGCACACAGTTAAGGAAAACAGAACGGCCAGCTGCCAACTACTTTCCAAACCTAGGTACGACGTTTCATTTTAGGTGGTATCCCTTTCATAGAATAATAGCACCTGAAAACACCACAAAAGCCATCAAGTCCAGCCCCTCCTAAGAAAAATGCCAGAAATTTTGTGGAGAAGGTTTAATCCAATACTGTAGGGTTGGGAATTGTTTGGGGAGGGGGGATCAGAAATGACATTAATGATTCTCTTCTCGGAAACGCTATTACTCAGCTTCAATTTGATTGGAAAGACTGGAAACACTGATACCTTAAAACCATGGAGAACCATTAAATACCCGAAATGCATTCCAGGCCCTCGTGCCCATCTACCCTCTTTCCCTCTCCTTTCCCTGACCTGGTCTGGACCCACTTGTCCCCACCATGCCTCATCCGCCTTCCTGCAGACACACCCACACGCCCATTTGGAGATTTGCCATTCCCCTCCCTACTTTTGCGAGGGCCCTGTGGCCCCTAACCCTCGGGGCAACTGTAATTTTAACGGCAATCGTTTAGGGAGTTCTCTCACAGACAGCCCGCCTTCGGACTACTTTCTGGCTCCGCGCTGACCAACCAAGGCCACGGGAGTCCCTACAGACGAGACGCGCCTTCCGGAAAGCGCCAGGTCTGGGTCCCAAAGGCGCGCGCGCGCACAGGCTTCGCGGGCGCCGACTCTCCTGGGAGGCGCGGGGGGCGTGTTGCTTGCAAGTTACGGCGGGGCAGGGGGGGCGGGGGGGTCGCTGGCTGTCCCGTTGCACGGCTCGCCCCACCCGGGGTATGGGCGCGGAGTTCCTCACAGCGGCAACCCACCCCTCGCTTCTCCCGGCGGCACTGCCAAGGGGGCAAGCGCTCCCCGCGGGCTCGCCACCTTGCCATTGCCGCCGGGAGAAGCGAGGGGTGGGTTGGCAGCGCGGAGGGGCTCCTTCCTGTCTTCCTCCCGGGCTCCCTCTTTCCCTCCCTCACTCACCGGTGATTTGGAGGCAGACTTCCCGCCTGGGGGGCCGCGACGGCGCCACCTCCTCGACCTCGTCCAGCACCGAGAAGGAGCTGCGCGTCTTCTTGACCGCCGGCGGCGGCGTGGCCGGCAGAGTGGCCGGGGCAGAGTGTCGCCGGCCCCCCGCCGCCGAGGTCTTCCGCTTCATGGCGGCGGCGGCGGCGGTTGCTGCTGCTGCTGCGGCGGCGGCGGCCGAGCGCCCGGGCACATTCCCGCCGCTGCCGCCCCCTCCTTCCCCGGAGGGGGTTCAACCAGCCCGCACGGCGGGGGGAGCAGCACCAGCCGCGGGAGGAGGGAGAAAGAGGGAAGGCGGGGGCCGCGGCCGCTCGCCGAAGCGCCGCCCCTACCTGTTCCCAACCTGCCGCCGCCCCCTCGCCTCCCTCCTCTCGTTCGGACTCCCTTTCCCTCCCGCCTGCCTCTCATTGGGCTGAGGCGGCGTGACGTCACAAACCCCGACCCTCTGCCCGGGTGGTGATGTCATAGCTGCACTCCTGAAGGCTCGCGTCACAGACGAAGGAGAGAGGGTGGTTGCCGAGAATGCAGGTTGTGACGATGGCATTCTTAGACTGCAGAGATGACTCCCGTAAACGTTTCCCCTGGACGCCTGTTGTTGTTTTTTTTGTCCAGTTCCTTGCCCTGGGACAGTTCTTTTTTCTCTATAGGCCAGATAATAGGCGATTCAAAATAGGTCAGGGGATACGGAATGGTCTTATGCGCCTTGTTAGTTTGGAAAACACGCGAGTTTCGAAGTTGCATGGAACCCACAGCCATCCAGACTTTCTTACTTGGGACCGTATTGTGGCTCTTCACGATAAGTGTACGTGGGAGCCAGATCAGCATAAAAAAATGCATGAAGACGCAAATGCCATTCAGGGAAATCCGTAAACTGGAATGCCATTCCCCGTCGCCCTTGTCCTGCAGGCTTCAGTTGCTTCAAGTTAACGGATTCGGTTTCAGTGTAGCGTGCTATAGTAACAGTTTCCGGGTTTATTTCCTTTTCAGAACATCCAGAAGTCGCTGCACCCGTAACATATAGGTTATTCAGAATAGAGTACGGTAATATGTGAATAAGATACGGTGTCCTTTGCCTTGGTTACTCCTAGGAAGAGCTCGCCTGTCAGTGGCAGAATGGAGGACCGAACCCGCAGGAGCTGAGCAAGGAGTTGCAATATAGTAACCCCAGTCTTCCTCAAGTGCCTATGTTGACTTTGGGGGGATCATGAAAGTATCTCTCCTCTGTGTGTGTGTTCTATTTACAAATGAATACGGGTCTGTCCTTTTTTTAAGCAAGATCAGTTTGTTTCAATAACAACTGGATTAAAATAGTTCGGTGAAGGGAGAAAAAAATAAGTAGTTCAACCAGTGTTGGCAAGAAAAGCATAAATGACTTCAACCAATGTAGTGGAATAAATTAAAAAAGTACATTCAGATTTATTCAGAAGTATTTTGTTGCTGAGTAAGATTGGGCCTTCTCATCAGCATTCTTTCCAGGTAATGAGTCACACCCACTATCCCATTCTAAGTCCCGTGTCTTTGCCTCTTCCACATAAAATTCACTAGATGAGCAACACCACTTTAGTACACACGGAACAATGGGTGCAAAAGACAGCCTTTCTGGTTGCTCCCAGACTCTGTAACTTCCTTGCCAGGGAGGCGAGGCTAGCACCCTGCCCTTGCAGTCCTTTCATCAGCAGATAAAGATTTTTTCACTCCAGCAAACTTGTGTGCACTGTTTAAAGACGAAGGGCATTTTTAAAAGTGTGCTGTACTACACTCCTTCTGTGCTTTCATACTAATATTTTAAATAGTTTTAATTCTACATGCAATTTGAAATAATACTTACTTGTCTGTAGAATTAAAACTATTTAAAACATTAATGGAACTGTAGTCTTCTAGTAGTAATCTTCATTCTGAGGGCATACGTTTTCAGTTTTACTTGTATTTCTTCCTTTGTGTCCTAGTCTTGGGGAAAAGGCGAAGTATAAATCAAGTGATTGATTGACACTCGAACCATGGACCCTGAAAGGTGGTCCTTTCCCCCTTCCCCCCACTAAACTGACTGGGACTGAGTCCCTTTTGAAATTATATGGCAAAAGCGGATTACTACTGAGACTCCTATTCAGTGGACTCTTCTTGGGAATTATCAGTCAGAAAGGTACTAAGTGATCAAGCACTAAGGAATTTTGAGTCTGCCATTGTTGTTCACCCTTACCAGGAATAATAAAGACTTCCTACAATGTATTCCAGTGCACTTACTTGGGGGTAAGCTACACTGAAAACACAGAAAGCACTTCTAAGTACACATTGTGCTCCTGAGAGTCTTCATATTTAGGGATGTTTCAGTTATAAAAGGATGGGAAAAATAATGTGCCCTCCATTTGAAAGCAGGCAGAATTAATAACCTGTCTGCCAATGTAGACTCCTCCCTTAACACCTTAAACGGTTCAGGGATCCCTGACTGTAAACAGACTGTAACTAATAAAGATGGGAGAGAATAGGGCTGTGCTTTGCCCATGTATCCCATAAGCTACAGTAGCTTGTTTGAAGAACAGGGATGGATATAATGAAGCCTGTGGGCTACAAGGCAGGCCCTCAAGCCTTTTTAACCCTTTCCCATTTAATTTTTTTAAATTGAGATGGTAATTCAGCGGTAAACTTCTAAATGTGCTACACCTTTTAAATTTTAAAAAAAGCATAGTCATTTGTTGTGCATATTTAATGGGAATTATGTGTGAAAAGGATAGTCAATTTAACTCTTTTTAGTTCAAAACCATAGTCAACATTATATGGATTAATTTAAGTATGTTTCCTGTATAAACAATAATTAACGAGATATGAGTGGAAATATTTTGTCAGTAATGAAGAGGGAATTCTAATGAGTTTAATAATATTTAATAAAGAATTTTGCAATTAATTTCAGGTAATTTTTAATTCATTTTACATATGGCTAGAATATGACTCTGGAGACCAAGGTTCAAATCTCCACCTACCCATAGAAACCCACTGGGTGAGCTTAGGCAGGTCACACTCTCCCAGCCTCAGAGGAAGGCAAAGGCAACCCATCCCCTGGACAAATCTTGCCAGGAAAGCCCCGCAATAGGTTCACCTTAGGGTTGCTGCAAATTGGAAATGACTTGAAGACAACAACAAACCAAATTCTGTGTATTTTTAACTTTAAAATTCCTTTTAAAAAATTCCCCAATTTGGATGTTTCATCAACCTGAAAAGTGTCCCCTGGCCTTGTAGGATGCTGTTCTGTTTGTTACCAGTGGTGACGTGAGATTCAGTTGTCCATATGTTTTCTTTTTTGTATGTGAAATTGCCAGGAAGATGGGAGTGCCATCTTGCCCTTTGCGTCAGCTAGGAAAATGCCTTTGGCTGATTCTGGATGATGAAATAAATCAGGCCTGTTGAGCCATCCATCAAACCTAAGGCAGCATGCAAGGGGCACAAATAACCTCCTACTTTTCCTGACTGACTGGGACTCGAGAAGATGATGCAATTAAGGCTGGTGGACTCCATCAAGTCCAGACAGCAGTGACATGCTCTATGCATTCAAGGTTTTTTGTTTGGTTTTACACATAAGAGTGACATATGTGTGGGAATCATAACTGCAAGGTTGGTTTCCTATTTCCATTAGCAAGAAGTAAATAATACAGCTGGAATGAAACTAGGCAGTGGATTTAGTGAAACTGCAGAGCTGACTCACTGTGGCTGGATGGGACATTTCAGCAGCTTTATGTTTAGTTTCATGACATGCTGTAGGAGGTAATTAAGTAAATAGATCTTAACATTTGATTTCCAGTGTTTGTTTATTTTTATGACATGCTAAATTGTTCAGTGAAACATCTGGGAACCAGACAGACAAAGTGATGTTTATTTTAATATTGAATGTGTTGTTTTTTTAAAAAAACAGAATTGTAAGAAAAAAAAGGTGCTGCATGTGTACCTTAAATCCCAAAAACATTTGCATCAGAGAATTCCTGCTGAAAACAAAAAGCGCAATCCACTGGAAAATTCTCCTGCATCAAAAATGAATGTGTACGAGCTGGATATAAATAATTCTGGCCAGCAACCTTTTTTCTTCTCCTTTTGCAATATGTTTTAATAATGCCTCCCCATCAGTATAGTGGAGGACAGAATAATGTCCACTTGATTAGAAAGACAACTTCTTGGAAGTGTGCATCATGATTTCTGTGAAATTTATGTCATGCAGAATCAAGGGTTGGAAAAATTACTTTTCTGGACTGCAGTTTGCAAAATTGCCCTCAGCCAGCATTGCTCTGACCATGACAATTAGTGAATTTTGAGAATAGTAGTCCAAAAAACATAATTTTTCCAAATTCTGCACAGAAGGCATAGGTTTGACATGTTAGCAGCCTTCTTCTTATGGACTCTTTTTTCCCTCCCTCCTTCCTGAGCATAACAACATACACATGTTGCTTATTCTCTTTCCTTCCTTCTGGGAGAAGTTTGCCATCTGCTGGATATTCAAACATTGTCATTTCATTTCATATCCAGACACCAGTGGTTTAAAGCAAATTTGACAAACACAGTTGTGCTAATTGCTTGCAGCAAAACCAAAAAGGTGTCTTGTGGCTTCTTGAAATACAGCGTTCGTAACATAATTCATCATATGACTGAAATGAATAGTTGGAATACATGGGCACAGAGTGTGGAGCAGCAGGAAGAGAAGATCATCACCAATCGTTGTTGCTGGGAATGGTCACTGTTCACAGGTGCCACACAACACATGCGTATGTGCTCACCTCTGCAATATGAAAATTTGGTGTATATTTTGCGCTTGAATAGAGATGCCACAAAACCTTAGTCCCATTCTACAATCTGTTATCTATACTTCTCTCTCTTTCTCTGTATGTGGCGTGTTACACGTCCATGCAGGAGACAAAGGGCCTGATGTGGTATCTGTGCCCTGGTTGCCCTGATGGCACCAGGAAGACAAAAGGGACTATGACAAATGCAAATGCTCCTGGACCTATTAGTGGGTGTTGATACCACTGTTTATGACAATTTTCTTCTTCTTCTTGAGTCAGAGAAATAAGTAGCACCCATCCATCCAAGTCATATACTATGCAAGGTTCATTTGGTACTGAAACTGGGCCACATTGTTTTGGAAAATGTGATGGAAAATCCCAGTCTCCTTTTCCTTTGCAAAGCCCGTCCCCATTTTAAGTCATTATACAGCCATTTGCTACTCCTTTTCATGACATCCAAAAGCTGCTGCCGGAGGCAGCTGCTTCACACTGGCTTATGACAATGCTATCCCTGCATGGTATTTTTCTGGAGCAGTTCTCTCTGGCATTATGTTGCAATGGATCAGTTCCTGTTAACTCTGTTCCAGGCCTGAGGTAGGTGCTATTCTATGTCATGGCATTTGTGCTGTAAAATTCTTCAGAGGTTGCTATGCTTTCTGCTGAATTAGATAACCTTTACTTCTTTTTTTAACAGATATATAAAGGTACCTGAAGCCAAGAATGGACTAGATGAGGACTAATAAATGGAAACTCAATCCAGGTGAGAAGGAGGCAATATTGGAAAGTAATGTAGCTGATTTGGGAGGTGAATGTCAGTATGACAATGAACATTAAAACAGCAAATTCTCAACCGTAGGGTGTTGGTTGATCCAACTCTTTTTCCTGATGCTCAAATCACATCTGAGCAGGTCTCATTTCAATTGGGGAGTGAGCTCTCCAATGTGCTGAACCTGTTCCCTGTTCTCCCCGCATTAAGTTTGGACTAAAATACAGAGTGGATTCACCACTCAGTCCACTGACATGGGATCTGCCACTATATGGATCACTTTTTAGGAGGTGATGCCGATATATCAGTTGCAACCTCTCTTGCACAATGACAGCATATAAGTTCATGTCCTCAGTCAGAGGTGGGCAACTTCTGCGAGTCAGGGGGGCCATTTTTACCTTCTCCTAGACATACGCAGGGCATGACCCTGTAATCCCTCACTCACCAAAAGAAAAAAAAAATTCTGAAAATGGAAAATTGTGACTCCTTTAGGCACGATTACCCATTTAAATGCAATCCTGGCCCAGTTTTAGGCCAGAAAAGGCTTTTTTCCCCCTGACACAAACAGGAAGTTATCAGGCATGATTTGCCATTTGAAGAGTGCAAACTGGAAGGATACTGCAGAGGGTGGCACTGGGAGCCAAATGCAGCCTTCACTTTGCCTGCACCATCCTAGATTCTTGACCCAAAAGCAGTACTAATGATGGTATCTTCATACCAAGTATTTTCTCATTACAAGCATGAACTCCCATATTTCTGTAACATTCCCATAATGAACTCCCATAAATATGAGCTCCTATACAGTGAGAACAGAGGCATGCTGCAAATCCTAACAAATTTCACTGCATTTATTCCCTAGGGTGTCTTCAACTGATAAAGCAAGGCCAAAGTCTGGAATGCATTTCTAGTATTTGATGCTCCACCATGCTTTAGCATATCAGTGTTTCCAATCTTTCTAAATAAACAGAAGCAAAGAATTGCATTTTATGAGAAGAGGCCCATTAATATCACTTCTGATTTTTTCCAGATAGTTCCTAACCCTACAGTATTGGATTAAACATTCTTCACAAAATTTCTGGCATTTTTCTTAGAAGCTGGACTTCATCGTTTTTGTGGTATTTTCCAGCGTTATGATTCTATGAAATTTTGTACCTAGGTTTGTAAAATAGTTGGCAGCTGCCATTCTGTTTTCCTTAGCTGTGAGTATATAAAATTTATTTCACAGTGCCAACTAGGAAAAATATGGTGGTTTTCTAATGAAACAAAATGTACATTTTATTTATTTATTTATTTATTTATTTATTTATTTATGCATGCCTTTTATATGGTGCCTTTCTTCTGATGGGGACTCGAGGTAGCATATAAAGGCTAAAAATAAGATTAACTGAAAATGTGACAATGAAAATTAACATACAATGTAGATGTCAGTATTTAAAAATATTTAATAGCCAATTACTTGTACACTTCTGATTTGACTCTCCAACTGCTTTAGGTAAAGTGAATGGAGCACATATAAAACAATAAGATACTGTGAACGTTTCCAATGGTAGAAGAGGAAGGGTGATGATGTGTTTTTTTACTTTATCAATTATAACTTAATACTTCATTTAGTAAACTCAATGAAGAAAATTTTGTGAACAATATGAAGATGAAAGACCAGGGCTCTAAAATGTATTTGTCCTTAAACAAATACTGGAACACATGTTATAACGAGGCCCCTCCACTTTCATGAGGGTTCACGATGCAGAAGTCTTGTAAAAGTGAAAAAAACACAAATAACTCCCCTCCGCTTCCACTCCTATTCCCTTCTGGGGCTCCCCCTTCCAATTCCCATGTAAAACAGAAGGGAATGAGGGGTGGAAAGCCTCACACGAGCCTTCCTTTCCCTCTCCAGAGCTCCTTCCTTTCTATTCCCATGCAAAATTGAAGGGAATTGGGGAGGGGAGGGGTCTCATGCGAGCCTTCCTTTCCCTTTCTGGAGCTGTTCCCATACCTATGCATTTTGCCCCAACACAGAGAACTCATTTGAGGATTACCCCACCCCACCTCACCCCATTCCCTTCTGTTTTACATCAGTGCGAGTTCTCTGCCCAGGAGCAAAACACATGGAAATGGGATAAGGAGAATGGGGGGGGAGACACACATGCTCACTAGTAATCAGATTCATAAAGGTCAAACCTGTGAATGTGGAGGGAGGACTGTACACATTTTGCACTGTCTATTCAGTATCTTTGTTATGTTGGTATTACATATTATTTCAGAACATCATGGTCTCTTTTAGTCATTTAGAATAGAATGCAAACAATCAAAATGTTACAGCCTCACACCATCTAGTTGCAAGGTTTTCTTTTAGGACTGTTTCTTTAAATGCAGCCTAACAAACAAACAAACAAACAAAGAAAAACTGCTGGGAACTTTGCAAAGAACTTTTAACTCAACTAGGGACATTATTGCCTGCAAAAAACGGCAGACAATATACAGTCTTGGGTGACTGCTATGAAAGTTATTAGCACTTTTTCCCCTTGCAGTTTGTCTCATGGCCTGTAGAGTTCAACTTATTTGAACAGTAATACAGATTTCCCATCACTGTATCACTACTATAACCATCTGATTATGACTCCTATTGCACACAGTGGAAATTTAGATTTTTATTTAAATCTGTAGATAATTATTTTATTTTATCAAGTCATGAAGAATAACTTTCTCAAATATTTCTCAATAATTAAAAAAGGCTACACTGTGATAAAAGTGCTGTGAACAAATTATATCTTCTGCCCTGGTTATGAAAAGCAATAGTTACAGCGTGATCCACTCAGAAGTAAGAATAAGTTCAGTGGGACTTAAAAGCTAGGTAAGTAGGTCTAAGACTGCAGCCTCAAGCACTGTTTCCTTGAATATCATGTTAAGCATGAAGTTCTTTTCTCATACGCTGTTCAACAGTTTAATGCAGCAGCCAAGGACCTTCCATTTAACAAAGTTACAGTAACTTCATCCTCCATGGTTTTCTGCAATAACTTTGTGCTATAACCTTCTACCTTTCTTTTTTCTTCTGAGAAGTCATATGTCAATAATCTGAGATCTTTGGGTGAAGTCTACTGTTTGAACACCAGCAAGCTGCAAAACAGTGTTAATGGGTACATGATCCAACCTATTCTTGTCCAAATGCACAAAGTGGATTTCATTACCTGGAAGAAATTAGAAACCAACACCATTAATGCCCATCTGTGCAAAATACTGCTTCATTGCCACTGTGGTATTTCATCACTGTGTTCAGCTGTCCTGAGTGTTCCATTTGGACTTGGGAGAGGCTGGTTCACACTCTGTATCTGCCACAGATTTACGACATTGTTTTCCAGATGCAAAACTTTATGTATCAAGCAAGCCTATCTGACAATCATGCTTGGGGTAGTGAAAGATACAGTGTTGTACACTGGGGCAATAGCCTGATCTATCCTATATACCAGGATCGGTCAACCAGGGTTTCCTGGAACCGTACAATTCCTTGGAAGATCACTACAAGTTCTGCAAAATATCATGATTTAAACAAACAAACAAATAAATAAATAAGTAAATATTTTTGAGCTACAGCTATAGTAATTTTTATGCAGGTGTTCACTGAGACCTATAATTTTTACACAGTGGTTCCTTGAGACCTGTAAACTATTTCAAGGGTTCCTCTGGGCTAAAAGCATTGAGAAAGGCTGCTATATACATGCAGCCAGGGGTGGGATGCGGGAAGCACATAAATGAGAAAAATCACTCAAAGGTGCATTAATAGCAGCTGCATTTCTAGTTATCTATGAAAATATCACCAAACCCCACCAAACCAGAGCTGTGCCAGCAAAAATACCTATCTAGTGACATATCATTCATACACAGAGGAGCCAATGAAATTTAGGGATATGTCTCCACTATACTTCCCTGCCCAACCAACAAATTCCTTGTGCTGGTTCCAGGGCTGTTATAAATCTATGTATGGGAATACTCTGAGGGAGTAATGCACCATGCGTTCACTTGGTGCCATATGCATATGCCTGTGACTTTGCCCCATATTAGCTGTTCCACTGGAATATTTTCACCACCACAATGGCGGCACTGACAATTTATTTCACTGGCATATCGGGGAAGCTGGGCTAGCATCTCTCATGTGCAGAGTATCTGGCTGCATTGCTTCTGCAGTGTCTCTGTCACACCCTATAATCCAATGATGAGCAAATTCAGGGGAGGGGGGTCCAAGAAGGTCACAATGGATCATCCCAAATCATCAGTGGCAGCTGCTATGATTTGACAGCTGCAGCCAAGCTTTTTTGTTTAAATAAATAAGAACGATTGCCATCTACCACACGGCTTCATGAATACAGTGCTCTGAACAGGAATCCTGGAGCCTATGGATGGGAAGCATGTCCAGGCGCACACATCAGATTCTTCTGCTAGAATCCTGTGGGTGATACATGCCACCATAAGTGCCCCTACATCACTGGTTGCAGTGTCTAGTACATGGTGCCTAATCACATATCGATTATGGTTGTGCAAGCTTTCCACCAGCATACCATTGCTTAGCAATTGTGCTTTTAAGGCATTGTGTGTGTCCCCTTGGGCAGAAGGGCAATGCACACGCATCTGTCAAATGACAACTTGGAAAGTATGCTGCCATGAGAGATGTGATCTGCTGTGCAATAGTGTGATCCAACATATAGCCAGCATAGTACCTCCATGGCAAAGCTACACTGGCACAAATTAATTATACACAACTCCTCTATTGGATTTGGATTTGATTTCCACAGCCTATCTCTGCATGTCCACTGCATGTCTGAGGGTCAAGGGGCTATGTTGCCACTCTAACCCACTGGAGATGCAGCACAATCCTTCACTGGAATTTAGCAGTATAGAAGCAACAGAAAAGAAGAACAGACTTTGCTCTTAACAAGACACTTCTCTAAGTACATGGGGATTTTGCACCTTGGGTGCCAGTTAACACTTTTAGATGCTTTCCAAAGCACTGATTGGACCCTAAACAATGTATATCCTCCCTATGCACTTTGTTTTAATGCAGAAGTGCATTAAAGTGCAGAAGTGCCTTGTTTCAAGATGAATACTGTACTTTTTGCCCAGCAGAACTGTGGTAGTAATGGCAAGAAAGGCTTTGGGGTTCCACAAAAACAACTGTGGAGCATGTATTGCCCAGCAACACTTGACACACATTATGTGACAGAACCATCAGATATGACGTCTTAGCACCAGGGAGAGCCGCAGGAATGGGGCAAGAAGGAAGAAAGAAAGAAAGAAAGAAAGAAAGAAAGAAAGAAAGAAAGAAAGAAAGAAAGAAAGGTCCCATTGTGCAAGCAGCCCTTCAAATACTGACCAACATCACTACTGATTTCAATAAGGAACTGAGGAGGTTTCTGCCCCATCTTAATTGGTGAAAAACGCAAAATGTTTTTGCAGCTTTTGTTAATATAAGACATCTTTCCACAGAGAGCTTTTGGCTATGGCCAGGTGACAGAAGACATCATGTAACATAAACAAGGATAAAGCCAATTTTAAACAAGCAGCCTTACCTGGACCTAAAATCAAAGTACCTCCCTGCTGTGAAGGGTCTCCTTGAAAATCAAATGCAGGGCTAGCCATCGCTCTCCACACGCTCTTAATGCTTCCTGACAGAAAGTTTGATTTAACATGTGGGCTTTGCACTAAAATAGTATGACAAAGAAAAGAAGTGTATTTGGCATGAGAACTCATGCTTGTAGGTTTTATAAACACAGATAAGCTGAATCCTCTGCATAGCTACTTGCATGTTGAAACGGACAGACAGCTGCAAGTAAAAGTACAAAAGATTAGACTGTTTGACTATTCAGATAGAGATCTTGTGGAACATTTCTGTATGTTTTGGCAGTGCATGATAATGATATGATGATGATGATTTGCAAATGGGACTATGCAGCCAGGTTTGGTTGCCAATCTAGTGTTGGTGTAAGATGTTAGTAATTCTCCTCACTCTTGATAACTGAGAGCAAGAAAAGAGATCTGTGGGAGAGACAGTGATGTCAAATATACAATGGTACAAAGTGATATCTGATATATAATGGGAGAAAGAAGGATGAATGCAGGAAGTACCAAGGTAGGCAATCCAAAAAGAACTGGTGGTATCTGAAAACAAGGAGAGAATTTAGGATTTTCTGTGTTCATTATCCAAGAAAGATTGACTACCTATGTACCTACCTACGTATGAGAGAAAGACTATATTTTACTGCTGCAGAAATTGTGATCTCCAGATACAATGCTAACAGCACAAACCTACGTAGGTTTGTTGTTGTGTGCCTTCAGGTCGTTACTGACTTATGGCAACCCTAAGGTGAACCTATCATGGGGTTTTCTGGGGTTCAGAGTGTGTGACACACCCAAGGTCACCCAGCAGGTTTTCATGGTCAAGCAGGGAATCAAACCCTGGTATCCAGGGTCATAGTCCAACACTCAAATCACTACACCAGCGGTTCTCAACCTGTGGGTCGTGACCCCTTTGGGGGTCGAATGACCCTTTCACAGGGGTCACCTAAGACCATCGGAAAATACATATTTCCGATGGTCTTAGGCTCCATTCCCTCCTCGGTGGTGATGCGCAAGCGCAAGCCACGCACCCGCGTCCTCCTGCCCCCTTTGAAGTACCTTACTAAAGAACATTTTCTTGGCATCGAGCGAGAGTGAGTTGGAAGGGCAATCTCCGACCAGCCACTCCAAGGCTCAAACAAAGCTAAAAACATCTAGTATAAGGAAGTCTGAGAAGGCAAGAATTAAAAAGAAAGTGAAAGGAAAATTACCTGGTAATGCAGTTAAGTCTGTTAAGGGCGGGGAAGGGCTCCCGACCGCTCCTTTAACTTCCGGTTGCCATGTTGAAAAGAAGCGTTCAGAAAGCAAGGGAGGGGGCTATGAGAAGAAAAAGCTCTCCTGACCAATCCCAGCTCACCAGCAACACAACCAATTGCACTCAAGCATGCGAGCAGGCTCTGCCAGGAGAAATGGCAGCCTCTCAGTCAGCAGTTCCTGGCCCTTCTGTATGAGCGAATACAGTAGCGCAGGGCAGTTTAGCATTGTGTATGGTGTCATTATTCACTAGGAGTCAAACTGCAATGCCTATGGAACGTAAAGAAGTAAGGTTTGAACCTCCTGTGTCCTCAATGTCTTCCCAGGGGAATGTGTCTGAGTGTAGTAGGGAGGTGATAAGACAAATGATTGCTGAAGAAATGGAGGTGCATGTTAATAGGCAAACAATAGTAGTGAAACGATTTCACAAAATACATAACAAGTTTAAAAAAGGTATTGCCAGTTGGACAATTCATTGAATTTGAATGTAATGTCATTATTAAGCAGTCAACAAACTACTTCAATGAATCCTTCATTTTCACGTGATTTTCCTGATGATACAAAAGTTATTCAAGCTGAATCAAATGATGCTGGTGTGTGTTTACCAAAAAAGTCTACCTGTAGGTCCAAAGTGACTAGAGTTGAGGAATCTGCTTTGTCACACTCTGAACAAATCAACACTGAATCTGAAAGTGATGAGGAACCAGATTTGGCAGATACTCATGGGGATAATGACTCTAAATCAGATGGTTCTATTTCCAAGGAGGAGAAGGATGCAGAAGATGATAATAAAGTGAGATTATTTTCCTCAGATTCTTTTAAGAATTTGCTGAAAAAGGTGTTGGTAACTCTGGGACTGGACAGTCTGGAGAGTGGCATTTCAGATACTGATAAAAGAAGAATGTTGCATCAATTGTAAGGAATAAGCCTACAAAATCTAGTGTTATTCCCATGCCAGATTTATTTTTGGATTTAATTCAGTCTGAATGCAGTGAAACCAAATCTTCAAACTTTATATCATTTATGGTGGACTAAATATCAGATATTTACATTATGATTCATAACAGTAGCAAAATTACAGTTATGAAGTAGCAACGAAAATAATTTTATGGTTGGGGGTCACCACAACATGAGGAACTGTATTAAAGGGTCGCGGCGTTAGGAAGGTTGAGAACCACTGCACTACACCAGGCTGGCTCTGTATGTAGGTTTACCTAGAAGTAAGTCCAACCCTGTAAATAGACTTTATTACCCAACCAGAGTTTTTAGAATTGCATTCTTTTTGCTCTGTTAAATTATGCATTAAGAATACTTTTGCAAAAGATCAGACTCCTATACTTATATGCTGATGGAAAAAAATAATACATGAATGTGTACATTACTTCTCTGTAAACGCTAAAGTTCCAGAGAGCTCTACTAGCCATGTTCAAAGAAAGAAAAATCTCCAGTATTCAGTTACTGCTGTCAATGACAAACTACTGCAGCGATGCCCTTGCTATTAACCCCCTAACACTGTTTTGCCCTGTCAGTTAAGACACAGTACACGGGGCTAGGATATTTTCCTCTCTGCATCGTTACTTAATGTACGAATACCTATTATGATTTGAGATGCCAGTTGTCCTTATAGTTTTATAGTTGAATGAAATGAAATAGCTTGCTCTATGCACTCTTATAGCGCTGCTGTTTCTGATATTTACAGAAAGTAGCATCACCTACCTGAGGTAACAGATGCCTCCCCACATCTCATGCCAAGTGTTTTATAAATTTCCCTTTCTGGATCCACATATATTTCATGAGAATAACCAGTCAAGTTGCAAAATGGCTGCAAGACACACACACAGACATAATACATTATAAACTTCTTGGAAAGCTAAGACTGCAGTTTGATTCATGCTTAGCCTGGAATAAGCCTCACATGTTTAAGATGCAGCTGCACGGTTATAGTACTAAGCATGGTATGGTAAAAACCAGGCTTTACTAAAATGATTACAGGTCATTTCCAACCCAATAGATTTAAGATAAGGGTATGATTCTGATTTTGAAACTGTCAAGCTGGCATTTAAAATGCAGCAGTTATCAGATACTTAAAGTGCATATTCAACTGATGCCTCCATCGAAATTGATGGGAATCTTTCTGAAATAAAATATGCAGTTATTTACCACTGAAGATATTTAGAGGAAAACTCAGGAGGAATCAACTGCACTTACTCACTTGTGTTTTAGTAATAATATTCTAGATCAGGAAAAATGGTCCTCCTCTGCCCCTCCCAATATTTTTTTCCTGAATCTTCCTAATCATTTTTTAATTTAAGCTGCAACGCCACACATGTTGGTTGGGAGTAAATCCCACTGAATTTACTGGTACCCATCTCTGATTAGACATGGAATGCACTGCTACTCATAAAATATCTGTACCATCTTACTGCCAAAGGCAGTTTTAATTTACAAGATGCAGCAGGCAAACAAAACAAAACACAAAGCAAAAAACAAAACAAAACAAAAGAACCCCACCCTTACATAACCCACAGTTCTGTCAATTCTTTGCTATGAGATTCTTTTTTGTTTTTGCTACAACAGACTCACACAGCAACCCATACCCAAGAAATTAATGCAATCCCATATGTATCACTCAGAAGTAGACTCCTGAGTATGTCTACAATTGCTATCTCAAACAATAAAATAGCAATCATAAAAATTTAGGAAAGCAGGGCAACATCCCTTCTCCTCCCCAAAAAAACAGTTAGTAAAAACCAACTGCAACATCAATAAAGTAACAAAAGGTTAACTACAAATGTTTGCAGATATTAAAAACTACTTCAAGAATGGAAATACAGGCCTAGTGCCTAAATGACACCAAAGAAAGCATGAGATGTACATGTGGAAAGAGTTTTATATTTTTGAGAGGCACAACTGTAAATGTCTTCTTTTCAGTAGCCTCCAAAATTTTGGGCATGTGAAGAAGGGTCTCTGGAGCAAATCTATGCAGCTCTTCTCCCAAGGGGCCTTTCACACTTATTTATTCACTGTGGTATGATTCCACTTTAACTGCCAAGGCTTCATTTTATGGAATCCTGGGATCTTGGAGTGTAAGAAGAGCTATTTAGAATTGTCAGCCAGAGAGCTCTAGCACCTCTCTAAACTACAGATCTTAGTATTCCACTTGATGTTGTCATGACAATTAAAGTAGAATCATATCACTGTAAATGTGTAATGTGAAAGGGATCCAAGTGTGAATAGCATTTGCACACTGCAAAGACACTGGCCCTTTTTCACACGGCATTTGCCATGCGAAAAGGCCCCTTGAGCATCCTGCAATTGTGAGGAGCAATCTGCATGATGTACTCCCAATGGTGCAACGCTCCAGCATAGGGCAGGCACTGCTCACATACTTTTTCATCTTCAGCTTTCAGCCGAAAATGGTGCGCGATTACGCATTGCTTCAGGTCACACTTCCTGCAAAAGGAAGAGGCGGGAGCAGGCAGCTCATGCGGAGCTGAAGCAGTGGGGACGCAAGATCCTCTCGCTGGAGGTTGCTCGTGTGATCCCCGCACCCCAGTGCCGAAAAAAAGTAAGATGCGGAAAGGCACTGTCACGGCCTACAGTTCCCCTAGACCTCTGGGAAACTACACCCCACCCCTGCAAATGGCTTTCACATTCCTGGTAGGACCCAAGAAGTGGCAGTTTTGTGTTTAAATAGGGCACAGAGCCATCTAATCCTGCACAAGTAGATTTCAGGACACTTTCACTTTTGAATTTTCCAAGTTTTTTGCACATTTCTAGGCCAGAAGTATCCTACAAGGATGTTGGGTTGCAATACTGGTTCCTGGACCATGTGAGGTTGCCTGTCCCTGTTCAGATCCTCTCCTGGCTGGCACTGTTAAGAAAGGAAAATCAGCAAAGTGCATACTCCTATGTGCACACCCCCCCCCCGAGAAACAGGGAGAACTGGATTTAGACTACATTAGCAGCATAAATCTGTTATTGTTTGTACTTTATTTATTTGTAGCATTTATACCACAAGATAATACTATTTCAGTTTATATTAAAACGCATACTCCTACTCACTTTAATGTGGTCATGTGATGATTGTCCAATAACTATAAGTCTGACATGTGCATCCTAAAGTAAAAGCAAACAAACAACTTATAAAGGATATACATATCAAAAGTGTTGCAAACACCTTTGGCCAGATCACTATGCCAAGACAAGGTGCTAAAGTTGGACCTAACAATCATTGTGGCATTCAGTGTTGCAAAACAGTATGATATACTAGCAATTTATTAAGAAGTTGCAACAGTGTTAGTAGCAGATGTATCAGAACAACTGTTGGAGGAGGTTGAGGGGCTACTTCTATTTTGTTATTTATCAAATAATTACTTTCCTATACTAATTATTTATTGTGGCAAGAGGTGATCTGGAGCTGTCAAACACTACTTATTACAGGCCAGAGAGCATAAGCTTTGACAGGTTGTACCAAGTTAGAAATACTTTCAGTACGACCCTGATGGTGGATTGCACGCTAGACATCTGAGGATCAGTGTATCTTAACCACTGGTTTACCGGGACCCCATGTAAACAATTTGTTGTTGGGGACCTCTAAGACTTAAGATTTAAATATTTACATTTAGAAAACAGTCAAATATTTATTATTTGTTTGGTTGTTTATGGCTTCTGCAGATGGGGATTCAAATCCCCAAATCACTGGGTGACCTTAGGCAAATCAGATTCTCTCAGTCTCACATTATTTCTGCACTAGCCTGTTATAGAGCAATGATTCCACTTTCAACAGCCTCTGGAATCCTGGCTGGCCCCTCCTGAAACTGCAAACTCCAGGATTCCAGAGGATGTTGAAAGTGGAATCATCGCACTATAACAGGCTAGTGTGGAAATGGTTTCAGAGAAGGCAAGCTGCCTCAGAACAAATTTTGCCAAAAATCCCCTGTGACAGGTTCACCTTAGGGCTGCCATAACTCAAGCCATTTCCGCACTAGGCTGTTATAGCGCTATGATTCCACTTTCAACTCCTATGGACCTGGGGTTTGCAGTTTCGGGGGGGGCCAGCTGGCTCCTCCTGAAACTGCAAACCCCAGGATTCCATAGGATGTTGAAAGTGGAATCATAGCACTATAACAGCCTAGTGCGGAAATGGTCTCAGAAGGGACTTGAAGACACACAACAGCAAAGTGCTGCCAACAGGGAGGGATTCTTTCTAGCCACCATTTCTTTCCCCTTTGAAAACTGACTTATGGTGACCCTAGACGAGCCTGTCGTGGGGTTCTCTTGGTAAGATTTGTTGCTTTTCTCTGAGGCTGAGATACGTGATTGCCTGAGGTCACCCAGTGGGTTTCCATGGCTCCTCAGAGTCATAGTCTGGACACACACATATGCCTGCTGCCATGTCCCTTGCTACCCACAACTCCTGCTGCCGCGTCCCTATTTTTGCCACTGGTGGTAGTGTTTAGCAGCAGGGCTTTGCAGACCCCCTGTGAAGGCTCCATGGACCCCCAGGGGACCATCAATCCCAAATTACGAACCACTAGCCTAGCTAAACATGAAGAAACTCATCACTAGAGGGCTGGCCACCAGGTGAGGAAATGGCTACAACAATGATAAACACAAATACTTCGTGAGTTGTGAGCAGAATGGTAAAAGCACTCCTCAAACTGATGAAAAGACAAAGCTGCCCCTTCTGTTTTTTGTGTTGTGTCCTGTAGATTGTAAACCTACAAGCAGGCGCCACATTGTTTTTTAAAATCTTTGTAAAACACTTAACACACTTCAGCAGTTCTCTGAATGAATAATAATATAAAGTAGGGCATGTTCCTGTCAGCCAGAAAGGAACTACTGGATGATCTGATGTTAAATTCTTA
The DNA here is from genome assembly GCA_948472985.1 of Iguana delicatissima. Classification (NCBI taxonomy): domain Eukaryota; kingdom Metazoa; phylum Chordata; class Lepidosauria; order Squamata; family Iguanidae; genus Iguana; species Iguana delicatissima. The sequence continues at coordinate 65,055 of CAOKZL010003607.1, forward strand.
AACCTCTAGAACCTGGAGGTGTTCAATTAATATATAATATCAAAAAGAAAGTCAGAGAGCACACAGCAGAACAAATTCACAGCGTGCATTGAGTGCAAATATCTGTAAAAGCAGCTAACATTGTCTTATACTTTGAAATTTTGGGCTTAAAAAATCTTACCTCTAAAAATTTCTTGGGAATCTTGCCCAAGTCCTCCACATACTCCTTACAAGTATAACACAAGAAATGCTGGGAAAAGACAATTGGAGATGTCAGATTATACACATGCTGCCATAAAATTATTCTACTTTCAGAAAGAATGGTGAGCAGAAATTCATCATTCAAAGTGAATAAAGTACAGGGGGACAGTAGATAAGAACACTGGAGTTAAATGAGTGTAGAAGGTTCAGAAATCTCTTTGCACTTGAGTTCACAATTGGAGGTCTGGATGCACTGTGTTTATTTTAGTGATCTGGGGCTGGGTTTTTTTTTTTCCAAAAAGTTCAAGCCATTAGAAATCAATGAAAGGGAAAAAAAAGATATTGTATTCACTCTCTCTCTCTCTCTCTGTGGTGTGCGAGGATCAAGAACATGTGTTTTGTGAGAATACGGTATATAACCCAGGAAGTGATTTCAAGATATTTATTAGAGCAGTCTGAAAGAATGGCAAAAAGCCATACATCCATCTGAAGTACCAGAGTCAGCTAGACCAATTGAGCAATCTATTTGTGGTGACAATTTCTTCACTAGAGCCATTTCTGCATGAACCTGTTCTAGAGCTATAGCTTTCAACATCCTATGAAATCTTGGGGTTTGCAGTTTTGAGAGGGGCCAGCTGGCCCCTCCCAAAACTGCAAACCCCAGGATTCCATAGGATGTTGAAAACAGAATAATAGTGCTACAGCTGGCTCATATAGAAAGGGCCTAGGAATGTTAGCAGGGCAGCAGCATCCCATCCCCTGATTTCAGGACCAAAGTCTGACGCTAACGGGAGATCCTTGTGATGTAAAAGAGGCAGTTCTTGTGATATCACAGCTCTTGGTCCTTGTGGCATTAGGTAGGACAAGCAACGGCCTTCTTGGTGGCTGCCCACTGGCTCCCAATTCCCGCCAGAGGGAGGCTAAAAGGCTGCCTTCTTTGCTGTTCTTTTGTCAGCAAGCAAAGTTGTTTTTTTTTTAATTCCAACAGGTTTTGAGAACTGAAGGGTTTTAAAGGGAGGGATTTTAAGAGGATGCTGTGCTGTTTTAATTCTATTGTTTTAAAACTGCTTTTAATATTTTAATATTTTGTAACATAGTTATAACTGTTAGTGATTCCATTTAATTGATTTTTCCCATTTTTTAGTTAGATTGTGTTTGTTTTAATTTGTAAGCTACTATCATTCTTGGTTTTGGCAAAAAGGCAGAGTACATATAAAGATGATAAGGAGGATAATGATAGTACTGATATTAAGAGTTTTCAGATAGGCCTGAACCACTTCTGGGTCAGCTAATACTGGAAAAGGGCATGAAGGTAATATTGCACAATGGTATCAGAATTTGAGCAAAATATGGCAACCCAGGGGAATAAAACCCAAATTATTTTTGGTTGGTTTGGAGAACAAATCCAGTAGCACCACAGCTACTTGCTACTGTCTTCTGTCTCAACATCTCCTTAACACCACTTCTTCCTCCCACAGCAAACTGCTGAGGAGATAAAGACTGCTTTTACCAAAGCCCCAAGCTGAGAGAGACTATGAAATCTATACAAGGGCTGCATGTTGCCCAACCCTGCTACACACATTGACTGATATGTAAGCCTAAATCCACAAGCTTTATGCACACTCTCTCAGGCTATTTCTGCACTAGATTGTTAAAGTGCTATTATTCCACTTTCAACATCCTGTGGAATCCTGGGGTTTGCAGTTTAGGGAGGGGCCTGAAAGGCCCCTCCCTAAACTGCAAACCCCAGGATTCCACAGGGTGTTGAAAGTGGAATAATAGCGCTATAACTAGCTAGTGCGGAAGTGGCCATAGTTTGGACTGCACTGCAACAAAAGCAAAATGGAATGCCTGTGAGCACAAATAAGCCTCAAACAGTATATAGGAAATGCAAAAGAAGCTGCCTGTGCATTTTGAAAATTGTACACAAGTATGGGCCTGGTTGGTCTTGATTAGGATCACAGAAAAGTGGGATGGAGTCCTTCCTTCCTGGCCAGCAAGGGAAAGGAGAAAAAAAACACCTCCAAAAACCTACCCAGGGAAGCAATCAGGAAGTTTTCTATTATTGCTTATATTATATGGTGGAGAGGGGAGATGGGAGGTGACAAGAACTGCAGCTGGCAGCTGAGAGGAAAAGATTAAATTCTGGGATGTAGCTTGAGTGTGTCCGTATGGCCAAATTATGACCTTGTTGTAGCCTGCCTTTAAGTACTGTCAGACTTGTGGTGACCCTAAGGCGAAGCTATCATGGAGTTTTCTGGTGCCAAGAGTGTGTCCCATGCCCAAGGTCACCCAGTGGACTTTCATAACCAAGCACGGAACCAACCCTGGTCTCCAGAGTCTGTAGTCCAGTGCTCAATCTGCTACACCATGCTATGGATGACTGTGCCTCCTCAAGTTAGAATTCTGCTCCTCAATGAAATTTTCCCTCACTTCCCCAACTTTTTAGCATTGCAGGAATTAAACCTTCAGTTAATCATTGAGAAACACGGTTTAAGCATCAAAGAGGTGAACACAGCAAATATGAATTTCCAGGTATGACCTGTTTTCATTTTCTCACTCTCACCATGTAGCGGGAACACAGAGGCAAGGAGACCACGGAAGATAAGGGAAAGAGAGTTTATTAAAAATAGCGGCCGGGCTTCTAGGCTGGAATCGCTTCCAAAGTGCCAAGAGAGCCCTGAGAGAAGTTCACAGGAGGGTTTTATACACTTCTGACACAAAGACATCCCCTCGCCCCTCCTGCTTACTTTCTATACTTTACTTTCACCTCTTATCATATGCGTTCCGGCAGCAAAGTATACCATGACCCTGGCTCTCCTGTGCCTGGCAGAGATGTCTGCTATCCTTCAGTGTTATCTATCCTTGCATAACATTCTCAGAGGGAAGCGGAGAGAAGCATCCTTCAGCAGCATACATTCCTCAGAAGTTTACTTTAAGTGTGACTAGATATAAGCGAAAGGTCCTAATGTGACAGGCTCCTAAGCTAACCAAGAGAGAATCTACTAATAGCAATTAATCCATTATTTGAAACCCTTAACAATCCCCTTCAACCAAAGGCTAGAATTTTGGGGAGGCTGAATTCTTACTGGGGGAACAGCAATGCCCTCATTTTGCCCACCTTAGTTACATCCCTGACTTAAGGCCTCCTTTACTGATAACTAACTCTAAATCTCAGAAGCAGCTGAAGGCGAAGTTTTTAAAGCAGCCACGCCTTGCTCCCCTCCTCCCGCCTACAGACTCCGCTGACGCCCATTCATGCCGCTAAATTCCAGAGCGTTCTGGGCATGGATCCCGTGTGGAAGAAAAGGGGGATATAAATTCAATAAAGTAAATAAACAAACGCATTTCCGCAGGACCTTGGAAAGACTTAATAGTCCTCGTTTCCTCTCCTGTGGCTTTGGAAGTCACCAATCCTGGTCAGAAGAGACAAGGCGCTAATGGAAATGGAGATGTCTTGTTTTTCAGCACTGGGGCCGGGGAAGGTGCTGTCCCTGGACGCTTCATGTTTTGGTGTAACGCTCAGATCAACTTAACCCACGCGGGAATAACTCGTCACTGACGATCCCCCCTCCGCTTAAAAAGCGCTGTAACTCTGAAGCTCCGCCCCGGCCCGCCTCTCACCCGCACAAAGACCACGATCGCCTTCTGGGTGCAGAAGAGGCTCCCGAAGGGGATCTTCTTCCCGGCCGCGTCCACCACCGGGCATTGGGCGGCGTCCCGAAGCTCGGCGGGCGCTTCCCCCGCTTGCAGCTGCCGGCAGGGGCGTCGGCTGCCGATCTGCTGGGTGACGGGCGGCTCTGCCATGCTGGGAAGGAGCGCCCCGCTCAAGCCGGACCGGGGGGCGGGGGAAGCGGCGTCGACTGCCAGGCAGGCGGCCCGCTTTCTTTCCCCACTTCGCTGGGCGAAATCCCCCGCCCGCAGCCCGAGAGGCGGCTGATCTGGAGGGCGGAGAGCCGTGCGCCAATAGCACTGCTGCTTCCCCGAATCAGGAATACGGGGAGGAACCAGAGAGCCCCGGTTTTTTTACGCGATCCCGTTGCACCGCCTCCCCCCTTTTCCCTGAACAGCTCCTGGCTATCCCTTACCTGCGTTTTAATATGTTTGCATGTTGCTTTGCCTGCTGGATCCCTTCGTAGCTTAAGGCCATTGCTCACTCTACTGTTATAGCGCTATTATTCCGCTTTCAACATCCTATGGGATCCTGAGCTTTGCAGTTTCGGGAGGGGCCGACTGGATTCCATAGGATGTTGAAAGTGAAATAATAGCGCTATAACAGTCGAGTGCGGAAATGGCGTAAAAGCTGGAAGTCTGAAAGTTTTGGTAACTTGCGCTCAGACGCATTTTTTTTTTAAAGTTTTACGTGCTCGTTTTGCGAGAGCTGTCTTGGAGCATTTTTTACGATGCCGTGAGCAGGAGCTTTTCCCTCTCTTTGCCAAATAATTATTTTGTGGGGGGAAAATGATGAGAAAGTTTAATGAAGACTGCACATAGAGGCACGCTTACTAAGGAATGAGGTTTGCAGAGGACAGTGTGGTTTATTTGAAGTAAACGCCCTCACCTATATTGTAATGAAAATACTCAGTCCTGTGATGCACCACTGTCGTATCTACTCCGGAGCTTAGAAGTAACCAGTTATAGTAAGCAACTGGAAAGAAGGATGAAAATATCATATTCCAAAAAAACCCACTATGGGTGGGAACAACCCTTAGTTTATGTAATGAATAGTGTTTCCTGGTAACTTTGATGCTATTTTCAAGGGTCTTTCCACCTGCACAATTCCTGCATAGGAGAGCTTTCCAAACTTTTCATGTTGGTGAGGTGCTTTTTAGACATGCATCATTTCATGACACAGTAATTTCAGGTTTACTAGCAAACCGGAGATTAAACTGACCCCTTTTAAGAGATACGGACACATACATAAGTTTTAATAACAAAAAGTATGGGGATACAATATATCTCATGAAAACCTTTCATATGTTTTTAAAAATATATCATTTATAAATAATAACATACATTTCCAAGATTGTAGGCGACACAACTACACACTTCAGGCAACACACTAAATGTCGCGGGGTACCTTTTGGAAAGCCTTGCTGTGTAGCTTTACTGTTCCATTTTAACCATCCTGTCTACATTCTGTGTAAGCCTGGGGTTTGTAGTTTGGTGAGGCAGTATTGCTCCAGCAGAAACAGTCAGCCCTCCACATTTGTGGCCTTCACATTCAGGGATTTGATTATTTGCCAGTTTCTCCAACACGGAGGAATCTTCCCTCCCAGTGGCTCTCATCAGGACTCACAACCATTTAAAAACCCACCTCTGGTCCTCCTCCTTCTCTACTGGCTAGCTAAGGAAGGCTCCCAGCCCCGTTTCTCAACACCACAAACCTTGTTTGGATGTCCCCATCTCCCACATCCAAGGAAGGAGATGGGGGAGAGAAGAAGTATAGAGCAGCCCTGCTGGCCTACACCCTTTCCCTTTCCTTTCCCTGACCTGGTTTGGACCTTGGGTGCCTGTTCTCCCCACCATGCCTCAGCCCCCTTCCCACAGGCAAACACAGTTTGATATTTGCAATTTTTTCACCTTTGTGGGGATCCCAAGCCCCTAACCCTCGTGAATGTGGAGGGCTGACTGTAATTCCAAATGCTGCTCCCTAAAAGTGCAAATCATAGGATTCTGTAGGATGGAGTCACAGCAGTTAAAGTGGAATCACAGTAATTGTGTAGTATGAAAGGGCCCTCAGGCATTTTTAGAGACTGAGAACTGAGTAGAATTTTTTTGAGGTTCAGACTATTCTCTGAAAAAAAACCCTTTTAAAAAATCAAAATAATGTGGAAAGGCAGCAGGAAAGCAAGAATTAACATAATTTAATCACAAAAAATTACTTGTGGGGAAGAGTTACACAACAAATTACTTTTAAAAAGTAACTTTCAAGCTGTGAATTAGTTTAGGATTGCTGTCTTAGGTGCACTGGGATCTGTTTGATTTGTTACCAAAAGCCTGAGGTAGACTGGCTGGAGCCCAATGGAAAATAGTAAGTCAAACTGGCAGGCAAATAATAGGAATCAAGGAGCATGGCACTTCTGAGTCCATATTCAGCCTAAGAATTTGGGGTCAGTACCAGAATCATGAACACCAATCCATTCACCCAAAAACTGTTACTGGCTTTCAGCATCTAAGTTTCTGCTTAGTTTTTTTTTTTTAAATATTGAATGATATTACATGACTTCTGTTCGTCTTAAAAGATTTCACCCCATGTTCACTCGGTTTCCTATATAATAGGGCCAGTATCTGTCTCCTGGACCACATACAAGTGAATCAGAGCCACTGGGATCCCAACAACCATCTATGGGTGCTGTCACCTCTGGATTTTTTTTTTCAACTGAAACAAAGTCATTTTAGTGCTGAAAAAAATTATCCATATCTAATCCCCCAAAAAACCCACTTTGTGAGACCATTTAAACAAATTTTATAATCTTTAACAAGTTTTGTAAACCTTCATTGAAAGGTAAAGTCAGCCCTCCAACGTTTATGGGTTTCACTTTCACAGATTTTATTACATGTGAATTTCTCCAACCCTGTCCCCTCACCTCAGATGCTTTTTCTCTAGGGAAACCTTTGCTTTCAGCACCTCTGATCAGGTAATGCAGCCCTTTAAAACCCCACCTCTGATCCTCCTCTGCTACCATCAGCCACTGCCTGGCCAGCCAAAGAGGTATCACAGCCCGATTATTCAGCATCACAAACCCTCTCCCAAAGCCCTAAGGAAGGCACTAAGGAAGGAGATAGGCAAGAGAAAAGTAGTGCTGAGCCACTCCCTTTCAGTCTCCTTTCCTTGACCTTGTTTAGAGCCTGGATGCTTGTTCTCCCTACTGTGCCTCCACCCCCTTCCCGCAGGCGCACTCATACACATTTTGATATTTGCAGTTTCCCCACTTTTGTGGGAGGTCTGTGCCCATAACTCTAGTGAAATGTGGAGGGACAACTATTGCAAACACTTAAGTGGTATGCAGCATTACATGTTTGTGATATGCTGCATGTATGAATGCAAGACATTATCTTCTGAACCAGCAATGAAGATTTGAATCAGTAAAGAATCTCTCTATATATATTTTAACACAGAATGACAAACACAAACTAACATTTTTAACATGAACTAAAAATAAAGCACATGATAACTGAATCCAATACTAAAACCCAGTACTAAAAACATGAAACTAAAAACACTGAACACTAAAACACAAAAGGGTTTTGACACCCCCAAACCTAAACCTAAAGAGAATTTTTTTAAAAAAAAATGGGGAGTGCCATTACAGATCCAAGCAAACAGAAACAACCAAACTAGAATTGCTAGTAACCATATCCACAAATTATGGTTTTATTAAGATTTCCTATTGCCCAAAAAGTCCAGAAATGGTTTCCAATCTTTCAAAAAGTCTTCAGTTGACTTACTCTAATACACATGCTAGTTTGGCCATTTGGGATACTCAGCAACCTTATGAATCAGCAAAGATCCCTGTCTTGCATGGAACAAAATCTTACCTGCTGTCCAGGGCCAAAATAGATATGATGTGAAAGACAGGATGCAGAGGCTTTGACTGACTGCACCCTCATTAGCTGGATGCATTGGGGTGAACTTGAAGCTTGTTGAAATTTGTTTTGGGGACCATAACTCACCTTCCCCATTAATCCCTCCACATTCTCTGTATAGAAACTGACTGTACAGAGAGTTGAATCTTCTTGAGCATAGAGATTGGGATAGGGTGAAAATGGCGGGCCACTTTAGAAGGCCCAGGACACATGGACCCTGGAATGGGGGGAACAGAGATGACTTGAGACCTTCCCCAGACAGGGTTCGTGCAGGGACTGAGTCTCCCTAAAACGAATTTACAAAATTGGACCATGAAGACTCCTGTGTAGTTGAGCTTCCTGAGGAATTATCCATCAGAAGTATGCTAGATGATGAAGCAGGAAGAAGATCGAGTCCTTCTGGGAGTAATAAAGGGTGCCTGCAATCTATTCTATACACTTAATTGGTTATCTTGGGGGATATCTAAGTGCATGTTTTGCCTTTAATAGTCATCATATTTAGGAATTTTTCAATTATAAAAGATGGGGAAAATCATTTGCCTTCCCCCTGAAAGTACTTGAAAGTAGGCAAGATTAATAGCAGCCTGCCTTTACCTTAAAAATAGTTTCAGGAGTCCTGCCAGGATACCCTGGCTGGGAATCCTGTTGATTGGTACCAGCTACAATAGACCCATTCAATCAACTGTTGAATGGTGAGTCAACACAGGTAAATGCAATTGCTTCAGTGGCTCTGTTCTTTTGGGACTGACAAAGGGAATTTAAGCAGTTTGAGCATTGGCTTTGACTCTGAAGACCAGGGTTCAAATCCCCACTCAGCCATGGAAACCTACTGGGTGACCTTGGGCAAGTCATGCTCTTTCAGTGGAAAGCAAAGGCAACCATCCTCTGAACACATCTTGCCAAGAAAATCTTGTAATAGGGTTGCCTTAGGGTTGACTTGAAGACACACAACAACAATGGTATGCACAACCTCACAGTTCCAGAGAGAGAGAAGAATGGGGGCTTTGGAAAAACAATAATATGAAGCTGCCTCAGCTGCCCCACCATCTTCCATCTGAGAGTCTTGCTTCATATTTCAGGTAGAGCCAGCCCTCTTCTTAGGATCATGGTCAGCCAGGAAAACCACCAACATGGAGATAGTGAAGCAACTGTGGATTTTATTATTGTTCTGTCAGGGTTGGTGTGAAACAGCTCTTCAGAGCACCTATCATTTGGACTTGCAGAACTCCCCCACTTCTTTCTGCCACTCCGTTCTCATGAGGGGAATAAGATTTGTTTTTCTATGAGCAATGCCCATCATTCTCAACCAATGCTGCAAATTCTCAGCTAGGTACGCTCCCATCTATCAGTCTGGAGTGCTTTCACTTTGAGACCAAACTGACGCTCTACATAAGCAGATCGGTTTTTAAATACCTCACAGACCTCAGATTTCTGTTTGAGGAGGTAACAAAAAATATACCTGCTGTAGTCATCCACAAGGATCATTACAAAATGAGTCCCACCCTGGGATTTTGGAAAAGGACCCATCAGATCTGAAAAGGCTGTTTAGACACTCTGTTACGCCATTTGGGAACAGAGAGAGCTTTTGACTTGGACTGCTTACAGACAGCACAATCAAAAAAGGTATCACATGGATTGACTTTGCAGTCCCTACAGACCTCAGGCAGCTTACTCAGAACCTTTAAGCTGGCATGACCCAACCTTCTAAGGAGCAAATGGATACAATTGTCATGCTGGAGCTTATTACCATGTGCCATGTGGATGTTCTCCTTTGGCAAGAGCTTGTACAGCCGGTCCCTGAGTTCACCAACTGCACACACCACCCCATCTCTAATCACTTTGCAGACAGAGTTTGTAAATAGAACCTCATGCCCACACTGTGCCAACCCAGATACTGATAGTAGACAGAACTCTAGTTTGGGCACGTAAAGGACATCTTCCAAACACTTCCCCAGAACATATGCTTTCCCCATACTTTCCACCTCACACCGGGACCCATTTGCAAGGGATACAGCATCAATGTTTGTCTTGCCCAGAGACACAAACACACCCTTGCTATTGACCAAATGCTGTGAACACCCACTGTCTAGCAACCAGACAGCATCTTGGGGATTACAGTCACTAACCACAGCAGAAAATGTCTGGCGACTCCCTTTGGCCTTGGAGACTTTCCTCTGAGTGTTTGGCACACTGCTTTTACTGACAGGACAGTCTCTCCTCAGATGTTTTGTAGGCCCACACTTGAAACATCTTTTCACAGCATTGACTCTTTCAGTAGCCTCAGTCTCTTGAAGCTCAGAGTCTTTAACAGTCTTTTTACTGCTGCTGCTGACAAAGTCCAGCTGCTCTTTCTGAGCACACTGTTCCTCCTCCTCTAGCAAGTGCCCAGAAATGTACTGCATGGTGAGATCATCCTCCCGGACTCCTTCCATGCTGGCTACAAGAATATCCCAACTGGGATCTAAGGAACTGAGGATACAGTACACCTTATCTGCTTCAGAGAAGTCTTTCCCCCTTTCATGCAAAGCAACAAACAGGGAGGTTAGGTGCTGAAGGTGGTCACACACACTCTCAATAGGCTGCAACTGTGTTCTGTACAGCTTCTTTATCAAGGACAGCTTACTCCTTGTTGTTGGGTGGATGTAGATAGCCCACAAAGCATCCCAGCACGCCCGTGCTGTTGTGAGGTGTTTAATATGATTTATCTAGCTATCTTCCAAGGCCAGAAAAATACTGTCAAGTGCCTTTTCTTCTATTTGGGCATCTGCTGCACTGAGAAGAGGTGTTGGGGGATCAGCAATCGCCTTTCAAAAACCCTCTTTGGGAAGATACATTTCCATCTTCACTGCCCATGTCACGTAATTTCTCTCATTTAATCTGTCCAGGGGAATGCTCCCACTCACCAAGGATGCCATCACTGCAGCCTCTCCCACCTTTCAGGCCCCTCCTATGCAGGACTCTCATTCACCAGAGATGTTCCTCGAGCAAGGTATCACCAGGCAGCTGCAGATTGGAACTGGCATTCCACTTGGTGAACTGGCACTCTAGGGTGTAAGGCTGGGCCCATAACCTGTCAGGGTTGGTGTGAAACAGCTCCTCAGACTTACACAGAGTGCTGACAGGGAAGTGTCTCCTTGCTGCGACCTGCCAACTTCAATGGAGCAAAAAACTGTTCCGAAGGCTCATTTGTTAGGCTCAGTGCTTGTTAGTTTATTTAAGCACACTGAGGTTCAGATAACATGGCCAGCCACTTACCAAAGAGCAATTAGTACAGCAGAAAATCAGCAAGTAAACCAGTGGCATGCCGGCCAGCAAAGCATAAATCTCTCAGTGAGATATCATGACCAGTTAGGAAAACGCCTAAAAGGTGAAATATTCAGCAAACTCCAGCCTTTTTGAGGGCTTATCACCGCCCCGGACCTTGTGGGGTGATCCACCACTTTCCCCCTTGGCAACCTTCACTTGGTGATGAGGCAAAAGACCTTCTGGATCTGGCTAGTCATAACGATCTTGCACCTGTGCCCAAGGCCACATCACTTCGCTTGTGCCACTTAGAAAACAATGTCTGCGTTCACCTTGAATACCCTTCCAAGTTGAAAAGGAACTCTGCCATCTGGATGGAAACTCTGAAAAAAATATGGTGCAGCGCCAGCACAGTTGCTGTTCCACTTGGAGCAGCTGTGGGAGAAGGGCAGGTAAAACTCAGTGGATTTCCCATCCCTGCTTCGGATCTCATTCACTTAGTTTTCTGAGTGCAGAGATGCTGCAGTTTCATAACTTGCATATACTCAGAGATAATCATGCATGTTGCATGTTGCGTCATGCATATTGATGGGCATGACATTTTCACAGTTCTCCCTGAAAGGACATAACTTTCTGGCCTACAAGTGCATAGTATTGCAAAAGTTATTGCAAAATTTTGCAATAATAAAAAGTTTTTGCAAAAAATAATTTTAACTTGCTGTTTTCTTATACCTTAATGTAGATTTTATTTTCAGATTATTTTGAAAAAGTAACTTTACTTGTCCTAAATCTTGTCATGAGCCAGGCTAAAAGCTTAAGCAATTAATAGGCAGCTGCCATAAAAAGGAGCGGGGGGAATTGGCATTTACATTGCAACTTTTTAGCAAGTCTAGCAAAAAATAAGTCCCAGTAAACTTAGTGGGCCTAATCACTGGTAACTGCATATAGGATTGGAGTCTTCATTTCTGGAGGCAGAGGCGGCAATTGTCATTAAAATGATGGGTGCTTTTATAATGCAATCAGATGTTGTGCCAATTATTTCCAGCATATCCATAAATGGCCAGAGGACATGCAAAACATTCTGTGCAATGCAATTTTACAGATTGACCACTTGGTGTCAGAGACGTATTGTACTGTTGTTGCTTATTTGCTATGGCAGGCTTTCTAAAATCAGACATACTATCTACTGTATCAGTGGCTTTCACATTTTTTTTTTAAGCTGGTTCTCGCTATCACACTGCCTTCTCGTGTTTGTTCAGATTTCTATTCTCTCTGGCATGTCCTGCATGCCTCATCAGTTTCCATCTCTTTTTCACACCTTCCTTTTACTTTATCTGTATATTCCTGAATATTAAAACAATATGCACTATGCAGTTGTGTGACAAGAAGAGTTAATAAAAGATGTACTTACTTTCCCCGGGGATGTTCTTTCTGTTCCTAATTAGGCCTTTTTTTGGTGGGGCAGGGGAATACTTTCATCCTATCAACTTTCAGATGGAAAAGGTAGGTTTTTTGCTGAAATGGTAAATCCCATCATGAGAAGATTGCTTTTGACTACATTTCATATTTAGCAAAAATCAAGATTTCCTGTCAGCAAACTGAAATAGAAACTTTTTGTCAAGTTTCCTTACTACCATAGGACAAAGAGTTTGTAGGCTTATGGATGGAAATAAATCTGAATTTTAGAACCTAAGAGGGCTGAGCAACCATAAAGCTGGCATAACTGAAGAGAGATCCCAGTCATTAGAGTTTACCAAGGCCCTGCTGTGTCTTTGTGAAACTGTAGACATGTTAGTGATGGATACAGAACAACAGGGACAGTTTGGGCATTGGTAAAAGCAAACAGTTTGGGAAAGGTGGTACATTTGTTGAAAGCCAGGTCTGCAAATGTTTGGAAACTCCCAGTCTTTCCTGCTCAGTCTGGGTAGTGATTATGCTGGCTGTCAGATTCCAAGAGCTATATGTCCACCCTCCCACCAAAGGAACTTTTCCAAATTCTGTGTTGAAGTCAAAAAGTGAAAAGGAATCCAGACAAAAAAATATTTTTACAGTACCTCCTCTTTCGCAAATAATTATCGCCCGGTCAGCCTGACATCAATACCAGGAAAGATCCTAGAGCAGATCATTAAACAGTCAGTTTGTGATTACTTAGAAAGCAGTCCTGTAATCACTAAAAGTCAACATGGATTTCTCAGAAATAAATCATGCCAGACTAATCTTGTCTCTTTTTATGATAAGGTTACAAGCGTGATAGATGAAGGGAATCCTGTATACGTAGCATATCTTGACTTCAGTAAAGCCTTTGACAAAGTTCCACATGACATTATTGCAAAGAAGCTAGAAAAATGTGAGCTGGACAGGGCTACTGTTAGGTGGATTGGTAATTGGTTGACCGACCAAACCCAAAGGGTGCTCATCTATGGCTGCTTTTCATCCTGGAGAGAAGTGAGTAGTGGGGTGCCACAGGGTTCTGTCCTAGGACCAGTGCTATTCAACATCTTCATCAATGACTTGGATGAAGGAGTGGAGGATATGCTGATCAAATTTGCAGATGACACTAAACTGGGAGAGGTTGCTAATACCCCAGAGGACAGGATCAAATTTCAAAATGAACTTGACAGATTGAAGAGCTGGGCCAAAGCTAACAAAATGAATTTCAACAGAGACAAATGGAAGGTCCTACACTTAGGCAGGAAAAAATGGAATGCAGAAATATAGCATGGCTGGATAGCAGTATGTGTGAAAGGGATCTAGGAGTCTTGGTAGATCACAAGCTGAACATGAGTCAGCAGTGTGATGCGGCAGCCAAGAAAGCCAACATGATTCTTGGTTGCATCAATAGGAGTATGGTGTCTAGATCGAGGGAGTTGATGGTACCACTCTTTTCTGCACTGGTTAGGCCTCATTTGGAATACTGTGTCCAGTTCTGGGGACCTCAATTCAAGAAGGATATCGACAAGCTGGAACGTGTCCAGAGGAGGGCAACCAAAATGGTGAAGGGTCTGGAAGCCATGCCCTATGAGGAATGGCTTAGGGAGCTGGGTGTGTTTAGTCTGCAGAAGAGAAGGTTAAGAGGGGACATGACAGCCATTTTTAAATATTTGAAGGGATGTCATGTTGAGGCTTGTTTTCTGCTGCTTCAGAGATTAGGACAAAGAACAATGGATTCAAGCTTCAGGAAAGGAGATTCCACCTGAACCTCAGGAAGAACTTCTTGACGGTCAGAGCTGTCCGGCAGTGAAACATGCTGCCTCGGAGTGTGGTGGAGTCTCCTTCTTTGGAGATTTTTAAGCAGAAGCTGGATGGCCATCTGTTGGGAATGCTTTGGAGTATGTTCCTGCATGGCAGGGGGTTGGACTGGATGGCCCTTGAGGTCTCTTCCAACCCTATGATTCTATGATCCTTGTGCTAAATTTTCCATATACAGTAGGGCTGGGAAGTGCTTCAAAGTATTGTTGAAATGCAACTCCCAGCAGCCCTAGCCAACATAGCCAATAGTGAGGAACACTGACTGTTGCAGTCTGTCAACATCTGGAAGATTGTATATTACCCTGTGTGATATACAGGCTGAGAAACAACCAGATTCTAGTGAAGTCACTTTGCTAGAGTGCAACATCTGGAGAACTGCACATTGCCCAGCCTGGTATACAGGTTGAGAAGCACTCAGATTCTAGGGAAGCCACATTGTTAGCATGCAATCCTGTATTGGCCCACAGGTACAAGATTAGGGATTGACGGAACCCTATCCTTCCATACTGGGCTATCTGAGCACTGCCAAGTCACTCAGCATAAATCCTTTCCATGCTTTTTTGTATCTAAGCACCTGTTTTCCAGGGAGTAACCTCTGCTCAGGACTCTGGAAAAGAAAATGCTTCTTCTAGATGTTTGACCTGGGTGGATGCTGCATATCTAGTAGCACAGCAGCAGCTCTGCATGTTCAAGATCTGCTATAGCATGGTGGTGAAAAGACTGGACTGTGAATCAAAACGTTTCCTGTTTGGGTCTTGCCTATTCCATGAATTTACTTCATGGCCACAGACTCTTTTATTCAGATTCCTCTTCTGCAATATGGTAGCTCATTTACTTACTTTTTGAGGATATTTTAAGGATTATACCTTGCTAATGCACATGATGCATTTTGAATACTTGAAAGTGCTCTACAAATGTTAAGCATTGTTGTGACATTTATATTCTGCTTTTTGTCTAAGGAGCTAAAGGAAGCCTAATATTCTCCATTCCCAGACAGATTGTATTTTCATAACATGCCAGTAAAACAAAGTCCACAATCACACAGTGTGCTTCCTGGCTAAACAAGAATTTGGATCTACTTCTTCCCAGTCTTAGTCTGATACTCCACTGCCTCTCTTATGTGCACTACTTTGTGCAACTGGGCAATGCAGGACTTGTAATCTTTCATACAGAATACACTTGTGTGATGACCTCTAGACTGCATTCTAGTATGATAGATATGAAAATCATTTATAAATATTCACTAGGACATAGCCTTCTGTAATAGCAAAACCTGGCTGTGTCTAACACTATTCTCCTGTTCTGCATCTGACAAAAGCATCCTCCTGCTCACTTCATCCTCCTCACACAGAGGCGTTCATCCTCTGATGCTGGAGAGAATGTATATCCATAATGATAGGTAGCCACAGGTAGCCCCATTTTCCATGAATTTGTCCAATCTCCTTTTAAAATTATCCAAGCTGGCCAATGACGTTACTACTTGTGGTACAGAATTCCATAGTCTTGTAGCGTATGAAGTTCTTTTCTTTTATCTGTCCTGAATCTTTCACCATTTAGCTATATTGGATAAGCCTGGCTTTTAGTGTGTCCCCATTGTGACGGTCTGGACTCACGGGGTGTCCGAGTGGTGGCGGGCTTGGCAATCTGCTCTTCAGAGACCATGATGGAGGGGTGGTGGAGACTCCTGGGAGTGCATGAGTTATGACAAAGAGCAGCTGCTGCTGCCTCATTGTCTGACCAGCCTTTATAGGCTGGCTGGGCACGGTGGCAGGAAAAGTCAGGATCCAGGATCCAGGTCTTCCAGGGGGGCTATCTGGCAACTCGGGGGCTAAGAGAAGCACTGTTCCTCCACTGTCCTGATTGGCTGGCGAGTTGGCTGGCTTAGATGGCAGCGAGAAGGGAGCCTATCCAAGCAGCTCTCCCACACCCTGCTGCACATGCCCATCCCTTGGGGCTCTTCTGTCCTCTCCATGCTGTCCGTTCCCTGCCACTCCCTTTCCTCTCCAAGGGTAGACTTGGCCCCTCCCAGTTGGAGGGGACTTATAATGCTCCCAAATGCTGGCTAGAGGGAGTGAAGAGGGGGAGCATGGACCCTCAAACATGGGGGGCAGAGGAGGCTTTGCTGGGGTGGGGACTGAGACTCCTCCTTTGTTGCCTCCACTATCACCCTCTCCTCCTTCTCCTGCTTGGCAGCCACTAAATCTTTGGCAGAGCTTTTTTGTGCCCCCGGAATGCACTTAGGGCAGCTGCCTCTCCTACCCTACCCTAGGTACGCCTCTGGAAAGAAGAGTAGGCAGTATCTGCTAGACTTAATCCCCTTCTGCTCCACCATTCCCTTTTCCCTGTGTGTCATTTTTATTTAAATCATAAGTCTAAGGGCAGAGAACTATCAAATTAAAAATTTGTAAGCCACTCTGGAATTCTTTAGCTGAAGGACAGAATATAAGTACTCTAAATAAATAACAACTAATAAATACATACCAAGTCAGCAAAATTAATATTCACTTACTGGCCAATATCAGGCCCTCGCGTTTGCCTTTGCCTTTGCCTTCCTCTGAAGCTGTGATGTGTCCAAGGTCACCTAGTGGGTTTCGAAAGCTGAGCAGGTATTTGAACCCTGATCTCCAGATGCTTGATATTCAAAATCAAAGTCTGAAGTATGTCTGGTTTCCTCCAGCCAAGACTGAGGTCCTTTCCGCACGAGATGGTCTCACCGCATTGTTGCATTGCAATATTGTGTTACGTATTACTGCTGTAGGCTTGTTCCATGTTGCACCATTCCGTTTTAAATCAAGTTTTATCACGATTGCTGCTGATGTACATTCTGCATTACAAGGTTCATGGCCACACTTCTTGAACACCACCTTTGCTCTGCCCTGTCTTTCCTGATTGTTTTTTTTTTTAATACCATACACCGATGTAATTACGTAGGTATGCGACATATGGCTGTGATTACGTAGCGACCGTGATTACATAGCGGCCGCCATTTTCCCGCTCCTTGTGTGTGCGCTCTTTGCTTTGTCATCTGTGCAGGTATGGAATTGGATCGCACATTCCGTATTTGCAGTATTGCTCTTCAGATGCATATCCTGGTTCTCAGCTCTGCAATTGCGCTCTTACGAAGAGAGTGGGAGCGTGAGCAGAGAAAGTCAAGGACCTTGTTGTCTGTCTGCTGTTATGTCAGACAATGCCACCACCTCATTTCTGCTGCTGTTGTCTCAGACGATATTGCAGTAACCATCTCTCTGTGCCCTTACGCAGTCTGCTGGATGGGGAGCCTTCCGCGGCCAAGGAGATGGTGGATAAGGGGGCGCATGTGGCATTCTTGGTGGACAAAGGAGGTATTGGAAAAGTGGGATGATGAAATGTGGCTGTACCACTTTCGTATGACCTGAGCCACTCTTTTTGAATTTGCAGAGCATCTTTGCCCTCACCTGGAGCGATCAGCCACCGTGATGAGGATTCCAATTCCTGTAGAGGAATGAGTTGCCATAGCAGTTTGCTACCCCTCTTATATACAGGAAGACAGCCAACACTTTTGGCCTTGGAATTTCTACTGTTGCTGAGATTGCTGTTGAAGTTGGCTTGGCAATAGAGCATGTACTGCTTCCATCAACTGTTTGCTTGGGTGACTAGCACAAGGTGGGTTCTTATTTGATCCCCCATACCAAGCACATGGAATGCTACCCAGTGTCATTCAGAAGCATGGGTTATTACAGTGCATGATACACCTATGCTGATAGTTGGTGTGGTGTTGATGTGTGCTTAACAATATATTTTGATGTGTGAGAGATTTAAAGTAGGAAAATATGAGAACCATAGGCTTTGCAGAAATGTTGGACAGAACAGTTTCTGAGCTGAAAGAGTTCTGATTGCTCTGAAATACCTACATAATGGTTTATCTTCTTTCCTTCCATCCACAGATAATGGAAGGCTTCCAGGAATTGGGACTGCCACAGTGTGTTGGCACGGTAGATGGCACACACATTCCTGTGCGTCCTCCAAAAGGAAGAGCAGAGGAATTTATAAACAGGAAGGATTCCTTCTCCGTCCTGCTGCAGGGAACCACAGATCATTCCAGGAGATTTGTGGACCTTGAGTTGGGATATACGGGGAGAACGCATGACGCACATGTCTTCTGCCACTCTGCCCTGTGGCAGGTAATGGAAGTGGGTGTTTTTGTTCCTGAAACCCCACTGTCACTATAAATGGCATGGAGGCTGGCCCACTCATCCTCGCAGATGGTGCCTATGCCCTTTGCTGTTGGCTGATGAAGCTTTATGCGGGTTACTTGAATGCCCAACAAATTGCATTCAACAGGGTGTTCAACCATTGCCGCAACATAATGCAGCGTGCATTTGGAAGGCTGAAGGCAAGATGGGGCTGCCTCTCAGCCCCACTGACAGTTTCCAAAGAAAATTACTTGCCAATGGTCTCTGCATGCAGAGTTCTCCACAATATATGTGGCAAGGGCCACATTTTACACCCTAAGTTAAGGCCACCTGTGAACATTACTCCTAGTGATGTCTTTTATGAGGCAACTGGGGGCAGGAGGCTTACAGAGGGCGAAAGGGTGAGAGGGGCTATTGCAAAGGAGCATTGCTGGCTAGACCTACTATGTATTATTCTCCAAATTAATTGAATGCCTTCCCCGTTCGGCAATATTCCTAACTATTTGATGCTGTTCTTGGTTCCCTATTACACCAACTATTGTAAAACCTACTGTGCTATTGTGATTTATCAAGTACAGAAGCTTTGTTTGTCAGTGTAAGTTCTCTCTGTGTGTTTGGATGTGGAGTCTGGAAAGATAGAGTGGGGAGGTTACATTTTATAACTGCAGAAAAAAACCTAAACACTAGTGCTGGAACATTAAATCATTTGTAACATATCAAAGGCAAGATGTGAGGAAAGCCTCGCATCTTGGATTTTTTACATTGAAACACAGTGAAAGTATAACTATGCATTACTATGAAGGGAAAATCAGGAGAGGACTCCCTGCTGCAGTTGCAATTTAAATTTAAACACATACGTTTAATCTGGGTTAGCTTCTCATGTTTAACAAACCATTACAGAACACATTCTGCAAGTAACATAACCTTTTTCTTTGTAACAGTGCAACAGAGAAAGCTCTAAGAAGATGGGGCCTACAATCTCCATTCCTATCTTGCCTTCCTAAAGGCTATAACGCTCAAGTTGCTTTTTAGGACATACTTGCT
>CAOKZL010003608.1:0-105650 GCA_948472985.1 Iguana delicatissima
AACTTTTTTCTGCCTTATGGCGACCCGATAACTGAATTTTCTTGGCAAGATTTGTTCAGAGAGGCTTTGCTGTTGCCTCTGAGGCTGAGAGGGCATGACTTGCCGAAGGACACCCGTGAGTTTCCATGGCTGAGCTCTGACTGGAGATTCAGTCTGCAGAGTCATTGTCCAACACTGAAACCAATACTAGCTCTCCAACTGTGTTATATAGGACGGAATATAAATATTTTAGTAAAGAAATAAATGTACCATATGGGTTCTGTGGCAGAGAAACCCATGTGGAGAGGCTCTCCTGAAGTTAGCAGGTTTGAAAGCTTTTGATCTGCAGTATGTGTGAGAGGGAGATTTGAATAACATTAAAATTAAAATGATATTTTTGTCCACAGAAAGTTAAGAACTGATAAATAAAAGCTACTCAGAGATGCCCTCTTTTTTTTTTTTTGTCTTTGAGATTTAGTGCCAAGATAAGTGTGATGAGGCTTCAACTTATGGTGCAGGTATTTTTTAACAGTATTGCCATGGTAACAATATAAATTCTGGCCAGTGTGTGTTAGGGAATCTGTATGTGGATGACACATTTTGCAACTTTAATGAGTATTGTTTCATCAGTGAATTACACTGACATCGAAAAGTATGGTGGGAGGTTAAACACTGCATACTTGGGAAAGGGAACTGGTGGTTTATTTGCATGATTATATAAATAATTAGCAGGTTTGTAATTAATTAAGGGATTTCCAGACAGCTTAGGGAGATTTTCTACCGTGTGGTTTTTCAGACTAGTCCATTGCAGATTTTAGATCTCTGAGTAATAATGCCTTAAAGGTTATATTGCAATTTTAAAGAAAACGTTCCACCAAAAAAGACTTTTCTCTCTCTCTCTCTGCAGAAGTGCTGTGCAAATATTATGATCTGACTCTTTTATACTGCTGAGTTGCTACTTCCATAATTGCATCTCATCCAGACAAAGAATCAGATAACAAGACTATAGAGTCAGCAAACTTTGCAAAACACGATCCTTAAAACTTTGTATTTCACTCTCAAATACATTCCTGTCCTTAAGGTCCATGTGGTAAAGACAGATGTCATATGTAAATATGGACCTCTTTACTGTACCAGTTGCACACAGTAGAAAAACTTTTGCACTCTAGGAATTTCCTAAAATGCTATTGATTCATGTGAGAGGAATAGGGGAGATGACTTTATTTTATTTTATTTTGGTCTTGGTGATCACTGTGAGTTAAGATGCTGTGTCAGTTCTGAGGTAGTAGTCTGACTACATCAGTCTGCAGTCATCAGGTTGCACTATTTAGTGCAGAACAAGATAGTTGGGAAGGGCAACTTCTTTTTTCATCAAGCACTGTGTATAGGAGGCAGGAGGACTACTCTTCGGTTTTCCATAAAATGGTACCCCAACTGTATGGCAGTGCAGCGATGCACAAACTCTGGAGTGGTGGCAAATTAACCAGAATTAACTGGGGGGAAGTTTGCTGTCTTGAGGGGTTCTTTTTGGTTCTCCATGAAGCACAGCAAAGGGTATCTCTTGAATTGGAGGGAAAGTTGCAGAGTCCATCCAGGGAGAACAGCAACACAGAAGCAAAAATGGTTATCAGCTTGTAAAGATGTGAGTGGCAGGTGCAAAAAAGAGAGGGCAAATCAAAATGTGCAACAGGGCAAGGAGGATCTTCTCTGTCAATAAATCAGTGCTGAAACCTCAGATTTCAAAGTGCTGCTTCCCCAACTATTAAGGACTTGAGGATGGCTGTGTTTTCCCTCCAAAGTTTCCATTTCTGGAACTTTTTTTGTTTCTCTTGCTATGGCAAACCTTGAAATTGAGAAGAAGAGTCTGTGTAGCCTACCCATGTGGGGGAGGCAGACGTGCAACCGGCCTCTGAAGCAGCAGAGTGCTTTGTGCTGTCAGGGAAATAGCTATTTTTGACTTCCAGCACATTCTTGGCACAATATGATGGCTGTTCTAGGCCAAACCTCCCGTGGGTTGCTTCTTTTCTCTCTTTTTGAAGTGAATAGCTGGGAGCTGAAGGGCAGGACCCACTGAGTGACATGGAGGACAGGTCTAACTGGGAACCCCCAAGGGAAGTGTGGATGGTGGGGGCTGAAGCTCTAAGATGAAGTGGAGTGAGAATGGGCCCATCTCAGGGTACAACAAACCTCTGCAGCCAATCTAAATGAATTTCTGGGGAGGACTATGAGGGGTGTGTGGGGTGAGTGGGTGCGTATGAGAGGAGGGGGGAGGTATGGGGTGTACAAAGGGCAGGATTCATCTCATTTCTTGCTAAGAATAACCAACATTAATGAACATTGAAAAAGCTGAAGGCCTCTTTTCTTTTGCATGCTGGAAAGAGGTTACTTTGCCATGGCTCCTCTCCAGATTGGGAAAAGGCTCAAATGTTTGAAAGTGAAGCTGGTCACTTTCATTCTTAGCAAGCCTGGTAAACATGTTTTTTTTTTTTTGGTCTTTCAGCTGGACGAAGAGAGATCTGTCCTCAATAACCAGTTATTAGAGATGAAAAAGAGGTAAGCGTGTGTGCATGTGCCTAGGGTGGGACATACAGAAAATTGGGGTTGGAGGGGGGATAAGAAAAGAAATCCATGGTGAAACTGTTTGGACCATGCCACCCCTTGTAGTTGGAATAATGTTGGGATTGCACACTTCCGCCATTCAGAGTGTCTTTGCATGTGGAATACTAAATACATGCAAACAGTTGCATCCTTCTCATCACTAAAATGTGTGTGGAAATGCTTGACTTTTAAGAAGCATTTAACATTGCTTAATCTAGCACGTGCCATTCTCTTACTCAGTTAGATGTTTCCCACTCTTCTCTGCATTTCACACTCAGATAGCTCAGTGCCGTTTTTAGCAGACTCTGAAGTGGTCGCTGATAGATCTGACAAATGCCCAAAGCCCTCCTGCTGATCAGCTTCAGAATTCTTCACAAAGTGGTATTGCTAAGCTTATAAAGCTGGGGGGACTCCATTTAACCTGTTAACACCACCTCTAGAAAATGTACACCTTCTTATTCAACCAGTCATGACATATGTTGTATGACAGCAAATCAGACAGTTAAGCCAAACAGAGACTTGGCCAAAAATTTCAATTTTGTCCTTTGAGATCTACCCAGAAGTTTTCTTTCTAACCTCTTGGGCCTTGTGATGCAAAAAGCAAGACATCTTATACAGGTGGGGTGACCAGGCTTTGAGCTGTCTTCCCCATCATCTTCTCTCAGCCATAAAAATGTTTTTATTCCTACCACCCTACAATGGTCCTTATGAAATAAGAAAGTAGGTATTAGAGAGATTGTAGCTTTAAAAGGGGGCTCATTGTTATTTTAGTTCATTAGACCCATTGTGGATTTGCTAACTGTCTGACTTGTCTCTGAGCCTGCGCTAATTTCTCAATACTCATTTCACTCCTCTCTCTTCCCTTTCCTACCCTTGCTTCCTTTGCTATATCTGTGTGTCTTTAATGGTAAGACTAAAGAAAGTCTATCCCCGTTACAATAAATAACTTTTTTTTCTCCAATGAAGTGGTTGTACATATTTTTGGCTGCCTTATGTTCCCTTGGTGTCTTGCTTTTTTTTGTTTTGTTTTGTTTTGTAAAATACTCAGCAGTATTAAATCTTATTTTTCTTTTTACAACAACAACAGAATTCACTTCAGTGCAAATTCAGTTCTTCCTTTATTGTATTTCACATTTCTCTTCCATGTTTCTAACATGTGGTTCTTGTTATCTTGCATTTTTAAAGCTTGCCCAGTATCACTTTAAGGTACTTGCTTCATTATTAGAATTTCTTGATTTCTTTTGTGGCAAGGGAAGAATCTGGGTGGTCTTTCTAGTTGGGGGCTATTGGGAGTAACTGGTGTGATCTGTTTGGTAATTGCCTTTCAGTACAATCAATCAGGAATGACTCCTGGACATGTGGAAGAGTACAGATCAACACAGTTCAATGGGATGTGCCCCATTCATTTCATTTTGGCTTGTGAAAGAGATATTCTCAGTCTGTTTGAGCCCCTTACAGGCTTAAATGTCACTTTGAATTACTATCTGAACTTAATACAAGCAGAGCCCCACTAAAACCTGTTGGAAACTGCTGTTAAATAGGTCTTTTGATCTGTGAAGGTCTCTACTTTTCAGTTTGAGAATCACTGCACTCCCATTATACAAGAACACTGATGAGATTTCCCAGCATGACTGAGCAAGTAAATTGCTTGGATATCTAGAAGATGTATATAGGCACACACGTGTATAGTTTACCATTCCACATGCATCTTCCACTAACCGACCCAGCGCTGGTCGTAACTTTTAATTCAGGAATGAATATTGGCAGAGGCTATTATCACAGGTGTCTTACCCCTACAGAAACTTTTAAAAAGTGCAATAAATTTAAAATTCTCTTGGTCTTTAATGCTATTACACAGTTTCCACTGTGGTGGGCTGCCACCCTTTACTTAAACCTGGGGAATCGTATGGTCCTCTAGATGTTATTTTTAATTCCCAGCATGCTTCACCATTGGCTATGCTGGCTAGGGCTGCTGGGAGTTGTAGTACAACAACACCTGGAGAGACATATGATTCTAATTGATTATGAGGGATAGGAATAGGAGGCATGTG
Source organism: Iguana delicatissima (assembly GCA_948472985.1). Classification (NCBI taxonomy): domain Eukaryota; kingdom Metazoa; phylum Chordata; class Lepidosauria; order Squamata; family Iguanidae; genus Iguana; species Iguana delicatissima. The sequence continues at coordinate 4,629 of CAOKZL010003608.1, forward strand.
GAACATCAGCCACTGTTATGTATCATAAAGGTTTTGTGCTGGCAGATTCATTGGGAACATTTGAGAGTTTGCAAAAGGAGAGACTTTGGTGGTAGAATGGGTTGACTGGGGAACAGATGTGAGCAGTTTCTAAGAAGCAAAGATGCTTGAAATTAATATTTATTAAGGTTGTCACCTGATCAGAAATAGCTTGTTTGAGTAATCATATTGATTAAATTTGTATATCTGAAAAGCAGTCCTTGAGCATTTTTCATTTTGTTTTTGGATGCTGCGTGAAAGTGTCACTGGCAGCAGGCATACTCTACAATTAACAAGCATGTCCTCTTCGCTCCCAAAGAAAGAATGCCCCTTTTAAGATAGCACTTGCCATCTGCAGTTTCAATAAGTAGATGTGTTAAATATAATCATCTTTAAAGTAAAAATATGTTGCTCAGTTTTAATCAGATCATCCTTTTTAGTCTATCAGTTAGATGCACATTGCAGCCCTAGTATTTCCTGAACATCTATCTCCCCATTTGCTGAAGAGCCAGGAAACCTAAAATGTCAAAGCTCCAGGGAAGAGTTTTTATTGTAATCTCTGAATGCCCCCACAACTGTGTGTGTATTTTGTTTCTGGTGCAAAGACTGGCATCCTAAGCATCTCACTTCTTTTTTCTTTGTAAAGAAATTACTAGCCTCATGGTTGCTGGGAGAACCTTCTTTGCTTCTCCATGTCATCTGACATTTTCTTTCTTCTCAGACTGTGTGGACCAAGGCAAAAAGAATGCAACGATATACATGGGAATACACTCTGTCGGCATAATTTACCTTTGTGTATCTGTGTGTGCACCAGTGCTCCTCCCCTGAGCTGGACTTATAGAATGAACTTTAAACTACAGCTCCCAGAATGGCAAATAGGGGATCATGTAGTTTTAAAAAGTTACTTCCAACAAGAGCCCCCCTTAATAAGTGTAGTTCAGTTCTGGCAAGCCCGTTAGGATTCCTGTTGTGATTTTTTTATGCTCCCCTCTTTTTGCCTCTTGCCCACGTGGCCCCAGTAGCTATGTGAGGTTTACTTCTGTTGCTGTAGCTGTCAGTGGTCAACCCTTGACACACAGGAGCTCGCATTCTTGTGCCCAAGCATTCTGTAGCATCAGTCAGGCTTAAATGTCATTGAGCTTTTCTGGAATAAAAACACGGCCTTTCTGGTATTTAGGAGAGCTACTCTGGGTAGCTGTTCAGAGGAGTGCCTTGATTTCTTCAATTCCTCCTCTGTCTTGGGAAGAAAGAAAAACTGATCCAGCTGTAGTGTGTGCCATGGTGTCCCTACATCCCAGATTCTCCACTTGCTGCGTCCATTACTAAGAATAAACATCTACATAACTTTGCAAAGTCTTCTGTGATATATTACCATTGTTGTTTGTGTTGCCATTTATCCTGGGTTACTGCAAGGATCATACTGTGTTTCACATGCTGGTTATCATGGTTCTCATTAACTCTAAATGCTGTGGACACTTAACAATCTTTAGCTTGGGCCTGTTGATTATTTCTTTCTTAGTTTTGCATTTTGCGTTCTCTGGGCCTGCATGATCGATCTCTCTCTCTCTTTCTCTCTCTCCCTCCCTCCCTCCTTCTCTCCTCGCCTCTCCTCCCCTCCTTTATCTGGCTACCTCTTACTAGATTTTAAATAGCTTGGGTAACAATTGTTCCATTTGTTTAAAAGGGTCAACCACTTCCTTTGTAGAGAGCATGAATTCACTAGCAGCCTATCTTTTGTCAGTTACTTTGAAACCAAAAGGAAATGCACAGTACCACGTTGTTCTTGTCAGTGGTGTTCTTAGAGGAATTGTTCTTTAGAGACTGTGTACAGAGAAGATGATATTCAGTGCAGCACTTGGAAGTATTGGGAGAAAGGTGGGAGGCCTCTTAATAAAAACCACAACATACCACTGACTTCTCCCAGTTTTCGCCTCATGATGGTGATTCTGTAGCTTCAAAAAACAATACTTCAGGAGGCTGTGAGAAAAACTGAAAGGAGATGGACTACACTGCCATGTGAACTCTGGTTCAGTGGTACAAACATACTGAAAGATCAAGGCAGTCAAATACTTGTGCTAGCAGTGCTTCAAGGAATCCCGAATAAACATTGTTTTAATTTTCTTTGCTTTAGTTTATTCCCTAATTAGCTCTGTGTCTTTGGTCTCTTTCCCACTGCACAATTGTAGCATTATAATTCTACTTTAATTGCTATTGCAACAGCCTGAGATTTGCAGTTTAAGGAGAGGCATTAAAGTTTTCAGCCAGAGACCTCTAGTGTCTCACAAAGCAACACATCCTAGGATTCCATAGGATGTAACCATTGCATTTAAAATGGCATCAAAGCGCTAGTATAGTGTGAAAGGGCTCTTAGAAAAAATTGTCTACTTCGAGTGCTTATGCATGAATTTTCAGGACTACCTGGCAGCCCTCCTAAAATAGCACCATCCAGATGTGTTGAATGGCAACTTCTATCATCTCCAGTCAGTGTGCCAATTGGCTGGGGGTTTGGGCTGTTGTAATCCAACAAATATGGAGGGTACCAAGTTGGGGAAATCTGGTCTGTAGGCATCTAGTTCTTGTGATCAGTCTCTAAAAACATGTATGTATGTATGTATGTACGTATGTATTTATTTTAATTTTTACAAAATAATGTGTAGATATCAATCTCCTTATAGATCAAGTCTTAAGTCTCAGCTACAACGCATTTCTTGGATGCTGAGAGAGGTTGTAAGCTACTTGCGTCCACCCCAAAATGCCTTTTTAGAATGTAGGCAAATAGAATTTGGAAGTGCTGCAGCTTCCAAGCACACAGTTCAGCAAGGATGATCTGAAGGTCCACCAATATAGTCTCTGGCATTGTCTTATAACTGTCTGCTGCATTGCTTGGGAAATAACTTCTCAAGAAGCATGGGCAAAGGAGGTGGTTACTGTTGTTGAGTTGTCATACACTGAATAATGCTAGTGTACAATATTCTAAGTTCTGTTTTTAATACAGTTTTACTATTGATCAAAGTGTTGCTCTGTTCAAATCCTCCCAATTACAGGGTCTCAAAAATCTGCTTTCTGAGGAAATGCTGAAATTAGCAGAAATTAGTGAGGACCAGTTGATAATTCCAGCTTCATCTCTGCTTTGCATGACAGTTGCGTAACTAAATTATGCATGTACGTTTTGTTGTTTGTTAATAGCTATTCCAACAGGTAACAAAATCTAATGTTAGGCTCACTCTGTGCAACGCCCTTCACACACTTTTCAGTTCTTTGTCTCCCCGTCTTATTAACATCTTTCTTTAAATTCAAATGGATACGATGATATGCAGGTTCTGGCATGAATCTACGTAGGTAAAACTTTTCATTTTATTTCCTGTTCTAAATCCCAAATAATTTTGGCAAATATGCAAGTCTTAGCCAATAAAACTAGAATTGTAGCTTCCGATAAACCATTTCTACTTACATAATCTTATTTAGAAAGCAGTTTCTCCTTTTCTTAGTTTTTAAGTAGTCATAATAGATTAAACCTGCTGAAACTGTTTTGTCTCTTTCTTTTAGAGAATCTGACTTAAAAAAAGAAATTGATGAAGAGAGAGCTTCCTTACAGAAATCCATCAGTATTACTAGTGCCTTGATTACAGAGAAGGATGAAGAACTGGACAAACTCAGAAATGAGGTAAAATTTTAGAAGCTTATCATGCCTATTAATTCTACTGACTATTCAGCAAAAATAAAAATTCCCTTGATAGTATGGAGTCGTAAAGACAAATATGATTTGTGAACCATATGAAATATCATGTGGTGGTGATGGCTACCAACTTAGGCGACTTTAATAGAGGTGTGGGGAACCTTTGCCCCTGCAGATACTATAGATTTAAGCCATGTTATCCCTTATACTGTTGGACATGCAGGGCAGCTCTGAGGGAGTTGAAGTCCAAAACATCTAGAGGGGTAAAGAGTCTTCTCCACTGCTTTAAAAAAGGTAGACCAGAGTGGGAATTAAGTAGTCCTCAAGATATTGTTGGAGTGCAACTCCCAGCACTCCTCACTGTTGGTTATGTTAGATGGAGCTGCTGGGAGCTGTAGTTCAGCAACATGTGGAGAGTCATGCAGTTTCCAGATAGACATGTCACTTGCTGTGATGTGTTAAAACAGTATGGGACCTTCCAGTTTAAAAGCAGTGTGTCTCAGAATATTAGATGCTGGGGACTACTAGATGAGGTTTGTCATTTCCTTCCTCCAAGCCTGAGAGGAAGTGTGACTTGCCCAGTGTCACCTACTGGATTTTCATTGCTGAGGGGGATTCAAGTCTTGGTCTCCTAGAGTCATAGTTCAACACTCAAATGACAATACCACACTGGCTCCCATTTGATTGATTTTATTGTATTTAAATTATATAGTCAATATTCATCTACAGGAACTCCTAAGAAAATAGTAATAAAAAGTGCAGTAAAACAACAAAATGATACAACCACATTGAAAATCAGAAAAGTGGTTTCACAGCAAGTGAAATCCCAGTGGATAATTTTTAAAAAAACTTGGAATTTGGACTATTTTTAATTGCTTTTTAGTTTTATTTAATGTTTTCAAAATGGTTTATCATTTGTGCATCACCTGGGAGACTTTGCTGGGTTCAGAGGTGATAACTGAATATCTTGAATAATAAATTAAAAAAAAAGCCTAGGAGAGTAAAAATATCTTTGTCTGGGGACAGAACAGCATCCACATTGTCACCAGGTCAGACTACCTGGGGAAAACATACCAAAATTAGTGCATTACCACTTAAAGGGCACTTTCTCCTTTCTCTATCTCCTTGTATACTACAGTGGAGATATCTGGAAGGTAGCTAGAGCCTGCAGGAAGGCACTGTTCTCCAAACTAGATCAAAAGAAAACAAATTGCTCCTGGACTTCTCTCATGGCAAACACTAATTTTCAAATAGTGCACTAGACTACAGTTTCCTTGTGCTATATACTTTGATTCATTGCTCCAGTTGAAAGTTTTCCACACTTTCATGAAGATTGGATTATTTATAAGAGATTGTTCTAGTCCACTATTTCAAAATTACACCTGAGGAGTGTGCTCTGTAAGAGAAGTGCAGGCACAATTACGAACCATTAGATTTTTGTTTTGATCAAGTCTGGAGAACATAGTTCATCAAGTCATGCCTACACATTGAATGCCAGTGCCCTCATAGCTCTTGTAGGACCTTTATATATACTTCTGTTGTTTTCTGTGGATCACCAATTATACTGCATATCTTACATTTATAGCACTGATATATTTGTATTAAAACATTATTGTTGTGTATTAACATAGGTCTATTAGACTTCTTATGTATATGGATATGTTTAAAAAAATCATACCATTCATTACATATTTTCATAGCTTTAGTTCTAGATTTTTCTAGTTTACTCTTGCTTTAGGGCCAACATGATGTATTGGATCTGAGTGTTGTACTAGGACTCTAGGAGATCAGGATTTGAATCCCCACTTACCCATGGGAAACCCCTGATTGGCCTCGGGCAGGTCAAATTCACTCAGCCTAGAGGAGGACAATGGCAAACTTCTGCCCTTACTACACTACACTGTTACTGTACTATACATGGTAACTTCCTGTGGAATTATGGAGTTTGTAGTTCAGTGGGGCCCAAGAGCTCTCTGGCTGAGCATTCTAAATGTCCCTTCCTAAACTGCAAATCGCAGGGTTCCATAGGATGTTGCCATGTCACTGTAAGCATTAACACTTACCATGCACAGTTGGGAAGTCCCACCGGTGAAGCTGAAGTGGCAGCTGACCATCAGATTTCTTCCCTTTTACCTTGTAAAAGTTTGTTATCACAGACAAGGCGGGGGGGGGAATTCCAACTTGAAACCCTGTCAAACCATTGCTGCCAGTTAGTGTAAACAGTACTGAGCTACATGGACACATACTTTGACTCAAGGTAAAAGCAGCTACCTGTGGACTTTTGGCTGCTTATGCATTCTTTCAGTCCCATGAAGAGTTAGGTGGCCTTTTTGTAAATACCAAATCCTACCACATGAGGGCACACTGAGATTTAAAAGCATCAAATTGACAGGACCAGATAAAGCCACCTTGAATTATTCCTTTCCAGCAAAGAAAAGAGAACAACTGGAAACATCCAATGGAGAAAAATGAAACACATCCTAAGATGCTGACCAACTGATGTTCTGTAATTAAAAAGCCGACACATTTCAACCTGTGGGTATTTTAAGGCCCTATTCAGGGGGCTGTTATAAGGAAGATAAAAGACAATATATTGAGACATCATGAAATTTAAAATAATATTAAGATCTGTTCATTGCAGATACCCCATATGTTCTTATTTAAAGGGGAAAAAATCTGCAAAAAGATATGACCTGGAAATCTCTGATATTATTTGCTGGCCACTAAAAGATTGTGAACAGAATGTCTGTGGAATAAAGGCTTGTGAAAAACTCTCAGTTTAACACCCGTTTGCCAGCAATGTTGGCTTCATTCCAGAGCCAAGTTAAAACGTGTTTATCCAAAACTTCACAGTCTATTGATTTGTCCAAATCTGTACATGTAAATGGTTTTAAACTGTTTTAACTTGTTCAGTTGTTTGATATGGTTTCAGACTGGGGTGGAAATGGTGTGGCCCTCCACATGTTGTTGGACTGGAACTCCCATCAGCCCTGGTCAACATAGCCAATAGTGAGAAATTATAGATGTTGTAGTCTAACACCATCTGGAGTTAGACTGCACAGAGACCATCCAATTTATACTTTAAATAATTCTGTATTATTTTAAAATTTAAAATTATTCAAATATGTTAAATTGATTTTACTTATCCAACACCCTGAAATCTTTTGACTTCAGGTGGGACAAAAATATTTTAATAAATAAATAGAAGCCTCAGGGCTTTTTGTAAGTTAAAAATGGGTTCTTTATTACCACTGTTTTTATTTTACTTCGGTGAACCTAAGTAGAGTCACCAATAAGCCAAATATACCAAAAATGAAATCAGTTCAAAATTTATGAAAATAACACACGAAATGATGAAAAGTCATAAAAGAGTGAAAATATTGAATATATGTATTCAATATATGTGTTCAATCCAGGTTAAAAGAATAAAAATATTGAATATTAAGCATAATACTAATAATTAGAATATAGCAACTGAAGCAGTGACCACAAGACTCTTGTAAAATGCAACCACAGAAGTCGTTAGAAATATTAAATGAAATGGCAAAGCTAATTATATTGTCCAATCAAGGTATAACAGCTAGCAAATGACGTGTAACAAAAAAAAAAATATTAAACATTCAGCTCCAGCTTGGTCTAGTGCCCACTCTATTCCAACAAATTTTAGCATTCTAAATTCCCAACTGTAAGGGACATGTGTATCTTTCACTCCACTGGACAATTCAAGATCTTTAGATAGTTTTAGCAAAACATTTCAAAATGTGTTTTAAAAGATTCTTCACACAAAAGTTCCAAAAGTATCCAAAAAGTAGCAAAAAGCATATAAGAGAAATAGTGGTTTTTTTTTCCTCTAAGGAGACAAGGATAGTCCAGGCTTCAGAAGAGAAAAATGCAGTAGAAAAAAGAGAGAGAAAGACCTAAGAATGCAGCTTAAAAAAAAAAGCAAAAAGAGAAGTAGCACTCAGCTACTTCTTTCCTTTCTTCTGAAGGTATGGGAAGCCGTTTGTCTGAACACCCCAAAGCTTCTGTGTATTTTAAGTTAGCAGCTCTAGGAACTTGTTTGTCTCATTTTAATTGTGAGGTATCATTTAGACTGATATTATCAAAACTAAAAAAGACCTAAATCACTATATTTAAAGATTCTTCTGGGTATCCACATTTGTTACCATAACTTTGCCGAACTCTGAATTGAAGCATAAACTATGAATTTCTAGCTTTTGAAATGAGGATTAAACAAAATGCAACAACTTATCTGAGAAACACATATTAGGATTTATACCGATAGATATGAATTTAAAATCAAAAGTAAATTGTAACACCTATTGTGTAAAAAGAGCAACAAAACAACAACTAAAACAATATGATGTAAAGCTTTAGGTTTTCAAACACAAAACATTTTTAAAACAATTTATTGACTGCTGTGTTTGTTTTGTATTACTTCATGGCCAGAGAGACATTTAAGAGATGATCTACTAAGTATATTTTTAATGCAAGAAGAGGTTCAAGACAGGATAATGAAGGTGGAACGTGTGCTTGAAACATTTCTGGCTGATCTTGAGGAAAGGAGTATTTCACACAATGGCAATAGTTTTCATCTTCTGCTCATTTATTATGTTCAGGGACATATCCCAACCTCTAATTATGTTAAGTAAAGCCGTAAAGATCTATCATGAAACTCACAAACCAAAGTCTCAGCTCATCAGAATTTCAGGCCTGGTCTGGTTCACTGTACTCCAAAACATAAAATGGATGCAGTCTGCTTACCATGTAAATGGAATATAGGACTAGGGAAGCCTTTATTTTTATGCTGCATAGTTTTTCGCATCTTCTCATGATTTTAAAAAATTCATTCAAAATAATGCCTGAATAAGAAACAAATGTTGGGACAAATTGGTATTGAATATCCCATGGATGTTTCTGATCTACAAATTCTTTTTTAGTAGCATGCCGCAAGAAATGCACTTACCTAGAGACACTTCTGAAATGACCGAATTTGTAGATCATCTGAAAAATGAAAGATATGTTGTGCACCACTTCACTTCTTGTAAATGCAGCTTTGTTATCAATGCTACCTAGCAGAAACGGAAAAACAGCTAGACCTCTCAGAAGGCATATAAAGAAACATCTTCATGATATAAGGAGCAGGCACTCCAGAGCAAGCCATTTCCGAAAAAAATCACTCTGTGATGAATCTCAGATTCTTGGCGGTGGAAAAAAATAAATGCTAGTAATGAGAAAATCCCGTTGTAAAAAGAAATTGAGTGAGTTTTAAAATTAGAAAACTTGACCATTCAAGACTTAACAAAGAAACTGAATTTGCTCCATTCCTATAAAGATCTGGAGTTTTCTTCCAGCCCAGCTCTGTCCACCGTGCCCTTGAATGCTATCAATTTGTTCCAACATGTAGTCATAACATACAAAAATGTCAACCTTCTATTCAAATGCTTTCCATTGTCAGCAAATTATATTGGAGTTTTGGGGATCTGAAATTGTTATTTTTCTTTAACTATGTATAGGCTTATGTAATGTTCAAGTATTAATATGATTTTACATTTCATGATGTTTATATGTGTGCTTTTGTTGTTCTTTATAGTTTTGTGTATAGGCCCTTGAAGAAGAGCTTAAAATACTCAGCAGCTGGAGTGTGTCAGCTTTTTTAATTATTGAATCTCATTCTTCCCCATGTTGAGATGTGTCTCCTTTTCTCATAGCAAAGAAAATAAATTTAAAAGGTGCCCTTGTCCAGATGGTCTGGGGATAACTCACAAGAAGGGCAATGCAATTATATTTCCCCCTCTTGTTTATTCTCCAACGTCTGGTAGTCAGAAGCCCACTGTGTTCAAAGTCACTGTGTTCTAGTCACTGCAATTAGTGTTCCCCTTATGTATTTTACTTATGTACAGTTTCTACCTACTTCTTCTCTTTTTCATCTTTTGCAGGTCACAGTGCTCCGGGGAGAAAATGCCACTGCAAGGAATTTGCATTCACTAGTTCAGTCACTGGAGTCTGATAAGCTGAAACTTGAGCTAAAAGTAAAGAATCTGGAACAGAAGCTCAAAGAGATCCAGAAATCTCCTCCTGGTTCCTCAGGTACAACTGGGTCTGGTCTGTTTACTGGATCTTTGTTGTTGCTGAACCTTGCAGAGCACAGATTGATGCTGAGTAAATCACACATTGGATCCCTTCAGATGCTTCAGTTAAGGTGGGGTCCCTGTACATAGTGACACCAGAAGTCTCCATTTACTGTTAAACCCCTGCTTCATCTAAATCCATTCTTTCAAAGAAGGCAATGACTTGATGTTAGTAATTCAGCTGGGATGAGCGTTCTCATTATCATTACATGGCTGACATTATCACCTGTTAACCATGCATGTAGGGGAGTGTCAATTCAAAATGCCAGTTCCTGTGTGAACCCTCTCTCCATACAGAGTTATCGCCAGCAACAGAATCCAGACAGGGAGCAGGATACACCCACTGTGTATTACTTTAGTGCCTCCACTCAGAGGTGTTATCATTTTGAGATGCAGAAACAAAATCAGGTTTCACTTGAAGTGGGATACCTGTTAGGAAGAACCTTCCTGGGGCAGCCTTTTGAACCTGATGTAGTGGTAGTGGTAGTGGTAGTGGTAGTGTAATAATAATAGTATTATAGTGAGGAAACATGCTTATAGTGTGAATGTTCCTGTAATTTTGGGGCATGAATGTCCTGTCCTTGTATGGTCCATGTCCACAACATGACCATCTTCTGTTGCATGAATGCAGGCAGCCATTCCTCAAGTGTTACCAAAGTAGACATACTAGAATAAGTTATTGAATAAGCTGTCTGTATTCTGCTCCGGTGTAGTCTTTACCATATTTCCACATCCCCTCAGAAATTTCCTAGACCATCTGTCAGTACAAAGAACAATGCTATGGGTGACTGACTCACCAAGTGGCTTCACTGTTTCAGAATATAACACTAGGAAGAATGGGTAAGTGAAGAAGCTTTTTCATGGTGCAAATAGGACAACATCCTTGACAACAGATAAACTTTCCTGACAAGAGCATGCCACGGAACAAACACAATGATAGAGAAGGGTTTTTCCTAGGTGACTGCTGATTTTGGCATGGCCTGGGTATCTCTCTTGTATAGGGCCATTGATGTTAAAATCCAGCCATATCAGCACATGCTTTTTATGTCAGTCGACAATTCTGTGTTGAAAGTATAAGTTCTTGGAGAGCAAAGTGTTTCTTTGCCTATGATGGAAGCAATACTACATTTGGGAGTATTTTTTCACCACACCTTTTAATTTTTTTCCTTCTTTTTTAAGATGACACAGCTGGTGGTGCCACTCAAGATGAAACCACCCAAGAAAACCAGGTATTTCTTCTGCCCTCTTGCAGTTATGGCTGTCTAGCAGTAACAGACAAGCTGCAAAGTAACATTCAATAAAATGACTGCACAGACACTTGATGGAGGTTGACTCCTTCCTGTTTCCTTCCTGATGGGAAGCATGGACCAATATAATGGGTAATTTTTGGGAATTGGGCGTCAAGTGTGTAAGCAAGGAAGAAATCAACAGCAGATTCTTCTTCGTGGTCTCTGTGCCTTACGCACTAGGACAGTGGTTCTCAACCTGTGGGTCCCCAGATGTTTCTAGACTTCAGCTCCCAGAAGCCCTGAGCATTGACCATAGTGGCTGGGGCTTCTGGGAGCTGAAGTCCACAAACATCTGGGGACCCACAGGTTGAGAACCACTGCACTAGGAGCTTTGCATACACAGTACTGTACGGAAAATTCTAGAGCTTAGTAGCTTGGCGGGAACCCCTCCCCCATGCCTCTACTGGGTATGTTCAGCCCGCCAAGCAACAGTCTCCCTTCAGTTCTTTCTCGTCTGCCGTCACGTATGGAGGTTCTGAGCTTGGTGCTGTTTTCTCTTGGCATTTTTTCTGGCAAATCTTTCTGGCTTTTGACTTTGGATTTGGATTACGGTTTTTGGCTTCGGATTTCAGACTGGTCTTGTTCTCTCGGTGCTCTGTTCCTGTTTTCTCCTGGAACTTCTACCCAACCTGCCAACCCCCCCCTTCATCATTCATCTTCATCTTCAGTCTTCGACTCATCGTTTTTTCCTTCTCCTCACTCTCCTAACTTCTATGTCAGCTTTGTTCAAGCCTCGTGAAAGTGTGGTCGCAAAGTTGCCCTTTCGGACGGACACAGCCAGTGTCTCCTGTATTTGGGTGAGGCGCATAACACCCGTGCCTGCCCAATCTGCAGGGAGTTCACATCTCAGACTCTGAGGAACTGTCTCGCGCGCCTCAAGTCTTTCTGCTGGGAGCAGTCTTTGACATCACAAGACCCGACTCCGTCTGTCCCGAGGATGTCAGAACCTTCCTCGAGCCGCCCTGCGACCATGCTTCCACCAGACTCGGCGGCTACTCCGGTGATACCAGGCTTGGTTCCGTCCCATAGGGCCTCTTCGTTACCGAAGATCCCTAAGCTCTCGTTGGCCCCGTTGACTTCATCATCGAAGGAGGCCCCTGCAGGCTCGCAGGATGCCAAGCCGGCGAAGACGCTTACGGTGGCCCAACGTAAGCGTCCTGCAACCTCGGAGACCGAGAAGAAGAAGAAAAAGAGGAAGAAGGAGAAGCGCGGCTCTCCGGCTAGACCAGCTCCTCCTACTCCTCCTCCGACTCAACTCCACGTCGACCCAGAAGAGGAATCGGAACCCCAGGAGATCTTGAAGGTTTCCGACGTCGACGAGAGCACTGGCTCAGCGGCACAACTCGAAACGCCTGAGCTTACGGCCGTGGTCCCTCCACCCAGACACCCTGAAATGGCGGCCCGTCCGGAGGATGCTCCCGCAGCTCCCCAGACCTCACGCCCATCTCGAGGATCTGTTGGTAGAAGCGCCTCTCCAGTTCTGGAACGACGGGTCAGGCAGCCATCCCCGTACCATCGGGAGGCCTACCCTGAAAGAATGGAATGCGTTGACTACCCGGAGCGCAGGGTGAGACAACCTTCTCCACGCCATCGAGAAACCGACCACGGTTGGTCAGTGCCTCCCCGGGATTTGCCCTACTCTTCGGCGTCTTACGCTGTGAAATATGGGCAAGAGCACGCCTGGAGGGAGCTCCCGCCATCTTACAGGTCATACTCGCCTTCATATAGGGACTGCTATCACCCCGATGTGAGGTAATGGTCGCCTTATCGGCGCTCCCGCTCACCGTCACATGGGGACTACCGCCCACGGTGTGAGTGCTCTCCATCACGCTCACCTCGACGATCACCATACCGTTGATCCCGTGAACGCACGCCCCACTATCGGGCTGTCTCGCCACCTCCACGGGTAACATCTACAGTGTCCCGCCCGACGTCGGAGGCTATCCAGGCGCAGACCTTGACCGCTGTTGCCACGGTCACTTAGGCTGTACAACACCCGGTCCCCGCGGTGATTCCCCCAACAAGGGCCGCGCCCTCTTGCCCATTGGTCTGAAAGCCTCCTCCGGCCAAGCATACCACCACTGCCACTCCGATGGTTACCCTATCGGTACCGTCCCGACAACCATCGCCTCAGCGGTCGCTGGATAGATCACCGATCATTCCTCAACGGCGGCGTCCCAAGATTACGAGTCCGACTCGGACTCCAAGGAGTCAACACCGGAGTCTCATGAGTCACCGCCCCTGGCCTTCGGGGACCCAGCACCCGAGTCGGTGCCCGAGGATGTGAGGCAGTTCTCGGACATCCTCCTCCAGATGTCAGCGGCTCTGGGCCTCAAGGTGGCAGAACCGGCCCCAGCAGTGCAGGACCCCGTCTTCCACTACGTGGACACCCGTCTGCCATCGACGGCTCCACTCCCGTTCCTGCGCGCTCTAATGGAGGCCCTTAAACATCCGTGAGCCCAACCGGCTTCCGCCCAGCTGATACCACACCGGCTCTAACACCGTTACAGGACCCAGAGGGAGGACGCCGAGTTCTTGTTTAATCATCCTCAGCCCAACTCGGTGGTTGTTGAGTCCGCCCAAACCAAGGGAGGGACCAAGTCTCATACGACTCTGCCTGACAGAGAGGGACGCCGGCTCGACACCTTCGGGAGGAGATTCTACTCGGCCTCCTCCCTGATAGCAAGGGTGGCGAATACCCAGGCATGTCTGGAGGCGTACCTCCGGAGCCTGCTGGACAAGTTCCATCCTCTCTTGTCCACTGTCCCGGAAGAGAGCAGAGCGAGCGCCAACCAGTTCTACAACAAGGTGGTGGCGCTCGCGAACCAGCAGATCCTCTCCTCCAGGCACTCCGTCGAGGTTGCTGCCCATGTCATGGTGGGTCCCGTAGCCTTGCAACATTACACTTGGCTACGTTCCTCGGGACTGCAGGAGGACACCTGAAAGCGCATTGAGGATCTGCCCTTTGATGGCAAGGGACTCTTCAATGCTTCGACTAATGAGGCCATGGACCACATCGTCAAGGCCCGGCTAACGGCCAAGAAGATGGGGATCCGTCAGCCTCAACAGTCCCATCGCGGTTTCGGCACCTGACCCGCTTGGTGGCGATCATCCTCGTCGAGCTTCCAGCTGTGCTCACCTCGGTCAGCACTGTCGAGGACTTCCACTGCATCCTCTTCACGGCGACCTCAGCCAGACTTCGTCTAAAAAGTCGTCATCGGGAACCAAGTCCCGCTTTTGATGGGATGCGCAGGACGCCTCCACAGCCGACATTCCACCTACCAGCAGCCCTCAAAGATTGTCCCAGCCTGGCCAAACACCTCGCCGAATGGCACTCAATCACCACGGACTCTTGGGTTCTCACCATCGTCCATCTTGGTTACGCCATCAAGTTCTCAAGTATTCCACCGCGAGGCGTTTTCTATTCCACCCAGGCCAGCCTGGCGCTGCTGGAAGAGATCCAGTCCCTCCTGCAGAAGGGAGCGATCGAAGAAGTCCTGCCCTCGGCCTCTACCACCGGCTTCTTCTCCTGGTACTTCACCGTACTGAAGTCGGATGGGACCTTACGACCCATTCTGGACCTGAGAGGGGTGAACGAATACATCCGCCCCAGGAGGTTCAAGTTGGTCACGCTGTTCACGATCCTCCCCTTCCTTTGTCGGGGAGGCTGGTTCGCATTCATCAACCTGCGGGATGCCTATTTTCACATCTCCATCCGTCTGCAGCACAGAAGATACCTCCGGTTTGCGATCGACAACACCTGCTACCAGTACCGGGTGCTGCCGTTCGGCCTCTCCACTGCACCGAGGGTCTTCACGAAGTGCACGGCCCCTGTCGTTTCCTATCTGCGGACGAAGGGCATCGCTGTCTTCCTGTACCTTGACGATTGGCTGTTGGTCGCGTTCTGCAAGAACAAGCTGTATTCAGACATCCACCAGACTTTGTCACTTTTCGCCCGCCTGGGTCTTCGGGTCAATCGGAAGAAGTCCTACCTCGAGCCAGCGAGGTTGCTTGACTTCATTGGAGCGACCCTGGACTCGGTCTCGGCCAGAGCCTACCTGCCCCTGAAGCGAGCCCGTACCATCCGCCGGGCCGCGTCTGCTGCCTTCGATGCCCCGATGACATTGGCGAGGAGGATCCAGCAGCTCCTTGGGTACATGGCTTCCACCACGGCTGTCACGTACCTTTCAAGACTGCGAGCGCACCCACTCCAACACTGGTTCATCAGAGCCTTCAACCCACTCCGGGACGACCAGGGGCTGCGACTCAGGCTTCCTCCACAAGTACGTCACTCCCTGCTATGGTGGCTCCCCTACCACCACCTCCTGTTGGGGATGCCTTTCCGGCAGCCAACTCCTCGACTCGCGGTCACGATCGATGCCTCCCTGTTCGGGTGGGGAACGCATTGCGATGACCTCAGAGTCCGGGGATGTTGGGCTGGCGACGAGACCGAGTTACACATCAACGCCGTTGAGCTCCTTGCCGTCAGGAAAGCTCTGAGGGTGTTCCGCAACCTGGTCACGGGGCAGACGGTCCTCATCCTGACGGACAACACGGCGGCCGCCTGTTATGTCAACAAACAGGGAGGGACCCACTCCACCACGCTTCTCACCGTCGCCCTCCAACTCTGGCAATGGTGCGTGTTGCTTTGGGTCCATCCGATTGCCGTCCACCTGGCTGGTCAGGAGAACACCACGGCGGACGCCCTGAGCAGGGACATCTCTTCCCACCACGAGTGGTCCTTCTCAGACGAGGCGTTCCGTCTGATACGGCACCGCTGGAGTGACCCCACGATCTACCTCTTTGCCACCGTATCAAACGCGAAGTGCCACCGGTACTGCTCGAGAGCCGGCCAGGGACCGAGCTCTCTCAGTGACACTTTCCAGTTCTGGTGGACCGACGGGTTCCTCTACGCCTTCCCACCGTTTTCTCTCCTGGGATGAGTGGTTGCCAAGATCCTGGCGGACCAAGCCGACGTTGTCCTAGTCGCCCCATACTGGCCGAGACAGCATTGGTTCGCGCCCCTGCTCGAGGACGACTTCTCAGGCTGCCGACAGCACCTGATGTGCTGTCTCACTCGGACGGTCGCGTTCTCCACCCTGACCTGCCGCTCCTGGCCCTGCACGCGTGGAGGATAACACCCTAGACAACCCTGCAATACAGGACATCTTGACCGCGGCCAGGAAGGAATCGACCTGCTGCAACTATGCCTACAAGTGGCGGCAGTTTGTGACCTTTGCTGAGGTGCGAGGTGAGCTGGTATCGCCTGTCGGCCTCAGTACCATGCTCCGCTTCCTGCTCCACCTCCGACAGCAGGGACTCGCGTTTCCTTCCTTGAAGGTCTACCTTTCCGCCATCGTGGCCTACCAACCCCAAGGCTCTCCATCGGCAGCACTCTTCCGGGATGCCACCATGAAGCAATTCATGAAGGGGCTTCAACATCTATACCCGCCGGTATTGCTGCCGCTGCCGCCCTGGTCGCTGTCCCTGGTCCTCTCCCAGCTCATGCGACTGCCCTTCGAGCCCATGGCCACTTCTGATGACAGGCTCCTCACCATCAAGACGGCCTTCCTGGTAGCTGTCACCTCTGCCAGGCGGGCCAATGAGCTGACAGCCCTGCGAGCCGATGAGCCCTTTCTAGTGTTCCATTGGGACAAGGTAGTCCTTCGCCTGGATATTTCCTTCCTGCCTAAGGTGGTGTCCCACTTCCACCTTAACTAGGACATCATTCTACCTACCTTTCACCCGAATCCGACGACGCCTCTGGAGCGATCCCTCCACTCCTTGGACGTCCGTCAAGCCTTGGCCTTTTACACCCAGCGGACTGCGACCTTCAGACAGAGCCCACACCTGTTTGTCTGCTATGGTCAGCGTCGTGGAGGCCACAAGGTGTCCACCCAGACGTTCTCTAAGCAGGTGGCCCAGACTATCTTGCTTGCCTACAACATGGCTAAGCAGCCTCCACCAGACCTGCTTCGGCCCCACACCACCAGAGCTGTGGCATCCTCAGCAGCCCTCCTGCGAGGTGTGGACCTGCAAGAACTTTGTCAAGTGGCGACCTGGTCCAGGCCATTGACCTTTGTGTGCCACTATCGACTGGACTGCTGGTCCTGGAGAGATGCCCAGTTTGGACGAGCAGTGTTGGCCTCTGTACTCTAGGACCTGACCTTCTGGTAAGACCTGTCCTTCTGGTAAGCTACAAAATCTCCTAGTGTGTGAGGCACAGAGACCATGAAGAAGAAGAACAGGTTGCTTACCTGTAACTGTGGTTCTTCAAGTGGTCATCTGTGCCCTCACACACACCCGCTGTCCCCTTTTCTCAGGTCCCTTATCGGCGGACTTTAGAACTGAAGGGAGACCGTTGCTCGGCGGGCTGAGCATGCCCAGTCAAGGCATGGGGGAGGGGTTCCCGCCAAGCTACTAAGCTCTAGAATTTTCCATATGGTACCGCGCACGCGCAAAAGCTCCTAGTGTGTGAGGGCACAGAAGACCACTCGAAGAACCACAGTTACAGGTAAGCAACCTGTTCATGTCAAAGGTAGCAGTGCAGGACTGGCTTGGTGAAAAAGGGCACAGAAAACATGACTAAGAAGAGCTGTACTGGTGATTCCTGTATTGTACTGGTAGGAAAGGCTGTAGTTGTATTGGTGGTTGAGCGGATGGCATTTGCTTGTATGTTCAAGGCCTGAGAGCGCAGGAATTTGGCTTATACCAGCTCAGATTATTTGTCCATCCAGCCTAATATTGTCTTCTCCAATGTTCTTCTTCGTGATCTCTGTGCCTCACATACTAGGAGCTTTCGCGCATGAGCGGTACCATTCGGAAAATTCTAGAGCTTAGTAGCTTGGCGGGAACCCCTTCCCCATGCCTCTACTAAGCATGCTCAGCCCGCCGAGCAACAGTCTCCCTTCAGTTCTTTCTCGTCTGCCATCGCATATGGAGGTTCTGAGCTTGGTTGCTGTTCTTGGTGTTCGTTTGCAAGTCTTTTCTGGTTTTTCGGATTCGGATTGGTTTTGGATTTCGTCTTTGGCTTTGCAGACTTGTTCTGATGTATTTGGTGACTTGTCCCCATTTCTTTCAGGACTTCTATATTTCGACTTGCCATCCCCCCGTCTTCATCTTCGGACCTCGTCTTCAACCCTACTCGACTCTTCGTTTCTCTTCTCCGCTCCTCTTGAGTTCTATGTCGGCTCTTTTCAAGCCTCGCAAGAAGTGTGGTCGCAAGGTCGCTGTATCTGACGGGCACAGCCAGTGTCTCCTGTGTTTGGGTGAGGCTCATAACAACAAGGTCTGCCCAATTTGCAGAGACTTCACCTTGCAGACTTTGAGGAATTGTCTGGCTCGCCTCAAGTCCCATTGCTGGGAACAGTCTCTGTCAGCACAGGAGTCAGTCCCGTCCGTCTTGAGTATGTCCAAATCCACCTCGAGCCGACCTGCGACCACTCTACCGTCGGAATTGGCAGCTGCCGACCCAACCACGTCGACGGTGCCGGGCTCGGTACCGTCACATAGGTCTCCATCATCAGCCCTGCCGAGGATCCCCAAGATCTCGTCGGCTTCAGCTTCGAGGGAGGCCCCTGTGGGCTCGCAGGGTGCCAAACCTTCCAAGACGCTGACTGCGGCTCAGCGCAAGCGACCTGCCCCCTCAGAGCCATCCAAAGACAAGGAGAAGAAGAAGAAGAAGAGGAAGGAGAAGCACGGCTCACCGGCTAGACCGGCTCCTCTCACTCCTCCTCCGACTCAACTCCATGAAGACCCCGAGGAGGAATCAGAACCTCATGAGGTCCTGGAGGTTTCTGACATGGAAGAGACCACTGGCTCGGCGGTACATCCCGACTCGCCTGTCTTAACAGCCACAGTACCTCCACCCAGACGCCCTCAAATGGTGGCCCGCCTGGAGGCTGTTCCAGTAGCTTCCCAGGCCTGGCGTCACCACCGAGGTTCCGGGGGTAGAAGCGCCTCTCCAATACTGGAACGGAGGGGTCAGACAGCCTTCCCCATGTCACCAGGAAGCCTATCTGGAATGGTCCTTACCCTCCCAAGGCTCGCCCTACTCCTCCGCCTCTCACACCATGAGGTATGGGCAGGAGCACACCTGGAGGGAGTACTCGGCGTTGTACCAGTCCTACTCTCCATCATACAGGGACCGGTACCATCCCGATGTGAGGCAGCAGTCACCGTACCATTGCTCCCGCTTGCCGTCGCGCGGAGCATACCATCCATGGCATGAGCATTCACCCTCGCGCTCACCGCCCAGATCGCCGTGCCATTGCCGATCCCGTGAGCATACACCTCACTACCGGGTGGCTTCCCCACCTCCAAGGGTCACTTCCACGGTCTCCCGCCCAACTCAGGAGACTGTTTCGGCACAGTCCACTACCACTGTTGTCCAGCAGCCTGTGCCAACGGTGATTCCTCCGACGAGTGTCACTCCACCTCGGATGACTGACACGATGCCTCTCCTGACGAGGCCTATTACAACTGCCGTCCCTATGGTCACCCTGACGGTACCGTCTTGCCGTGTGTCAACTGAGAGATCGCTGGACAGATCTTCCTTGGCGTCCTCCCAGGACTGTGAGTCTGACTCAGACCCCAAAGATTCGACGGCAGAGTCGCACGAATCTCCGCCTTTGGCTTTCAGAGAGCCAGCACCAGAGTTGGCACCGGAGAATGTTAAGCGGTTCTCGGATATCCTCCTACGGATGTCAGCAGCCCTGGGTCTGAAGGTTGCGGAACTGGCCCTGGCGGTGCAGAACCCGGTGTTCCACTACCATTCCTGCCTGCCCTGATAGAGGCCCTAAAACACCCATGGGCCCAGCCGGCCTCTGCCCAGCCGATACCGCACCAGCTCGAGCATCTGTACCGGACCCCAGAGAGAGGATGCCGAGTTCCTGTTTAGCCATCCGCTGCCGAATGTGGTCGTTGAATCAGCCCAGACCAAGGGGGGGACCAGGGCACACACGACTCCGCCTGACAGAGAAGGACGCCGGCTCGACACCTTTGGGAGGAGGTTCTATTCAGCCTCCTCCCTTATAGCCAGGGTGTCTAATACCCAAGCCTGCCTGGCAGCTTACCTCGGAGCCTGCTGGACAAGTTCCATCCTCTCTTGTCCACCCTCCCAGAGGAGAGTCGGGCGAGTGCCAACCAGTTTTACACCGAGGTGGTGGCACTTGCCAATCAGCAGATCATCTCCTCTAGACACTCTTGTCGAGGTGGCTGCCTGCGTTATGGTGGGCTCCGTAGCCTTGCACCGTTATGCATGGCTATGTTCATCGGGCCTTCAGGAGGACACCAGGAAACGGATTGAAGATCTCCCTTTTGACGGCAAGGGGCACTTCAATGTGACGACTGATGAAGCCATGGACCACATCGTCAACGCTCGGCTAACAGCCAAGAAGATGGGGATCTGTCAGCCTCAGCAGTCCCGCCGCGGCTTCGGTTCTCGACCCGCCTGGCGCAGGTCCTCTTCCTCCAGCTTCCAGCCACGTTCTCCTCGGTCGGCACCGTCCCAAACCTCGACCACGTCCTCCTCATGGCGACCTCCTCGAAGCCGACAGACTTCTTCGAAGAAGTCGTCGTCCGGGACCAAGTCCTGTTTTTGACGTGTTCCGCAGGACACCGCCACAGCCAACCTTCCAACTGCCAGCAGCCTTGAAAGATCGTCCCAGCCTGGCCAAACACCTCCCCAAATGGCGCTCAATCACCACTGACTCTTGGGTCCTCACCATTGTCCATCTTGGTTACGCCATCGAGTTCTCAAGTATTCCACCGCGAGACGTCTTCTATTCCACCCCGGCCAGTCCACTGTTGCTGGAAGAGATCCAGTCCCTCCTACAGAAGGGAGCGATCGAGCAGGTTCCGCCCTTGGCCAGTACCACTGGCTTCTGCTCCCAGTACTTTACCGTACCAATGTCGGATGGAACCTTACGACCTATCCTGGACCTCAGAGTGGTGAACGAATGCATCCGCCCCAGGAAGTTCAAGATGGTCACGCTGTCGTCAATCCTTCCTTTCCTCCGTCGAGGGGACTGGTTCGTGTCGATCGACCTGCGGGACGCCTACTTTCACATCTCCATCCATCCCCGGCACAGGAGGTACCTTCGGTTCGCGATCGACGGCACCTGTTACCAATACAGGGTGCTGCCGTTCAGCCTGTCCACCGCTCCCAGGGTCTTCAAGAAGTGCATGGCCCCGGCAGTATCCTACCTGCGGACAAAGGATGTCTCCGTCTTCCCGTACCTGGACGATTGGCTGTTGGTCGCGTCCTGCAAACGCAAACTTTACATGGACATACACAAGACTCTGTCTCTCCTGACCCGTCTTGGTCCCCGGGTCAATCTGAAGAAGTCCCACAAGAGTGCTCGACTTCATCGGAGCGACCCTGCACTCGGTTTCTGCCAAGGCTTACCTGCCCCTGGAGCGAGCTCGTACCCTTCACCGAGCCGCATCTGCCACCTTCGACGCGCCGATGACTTTGGCAAGAAGGATCCAGCAGCTCCTTGGCTACATGGCCTCCACTACGGCAGCCACCTACCTCTCTCGACTCTGGGCATGCCCACTCCAGCACTGGTTCGTCAGAGCTTTCAATCCGCTCATGGATGACCAGAGGCTGCGACTACAAATTCCACCACGGATACGCCACTCCCTGCTATGGTGGCTATCCTACTGCCACCTCCTGTCGGGGATGCTGTTCCGACAGCCAACCCCTCGACTCACTCTGGTGACAGATGCCTCCCTATTCGGGTGGGGAGCGCATTGCGACAACCTCAGAGTCCGGAGACGCTGGACTGGTGATGAGACCGAGCTACACATCAATGCCCTCAAGCTCCTCTGAGGGCATTCCGCAACTTGGTCACTGGGTGTTCGGTCCTCATCCTCACGGACAACACGATGGCCGTCTGTTATATCACCAGACAAGGAGGGACCCATTCCACCACGCTCCTCACCATCGCTCTCCAGCTCTGGGAATGGTGTGTGTCGCTTCAGGTCCACCCGATTGCTGTCCACCTGGCTGGCCAGGAGAACACCACAGCGGACACTCTCAGCAGGGACACTTCCTCCAATCACGAGTGGTCCCTCTTGGACGAGGCGGTCCAGGTGATACGGGAACGCTGGGGCAAGCCCATGATCGACCTCTTCGCCACCGCATTGAATGCAAAGTGTCGCCGGTACTGCTCGAGAGCCGCCCAGGGACCGAGCTCTCTCTCGGCGATGCTTTCCTGTTTGAGTGGACCGGCGGGCTCCTCTATGCCTTCCCTCCGTTCCCTCTTCTGGACCGTGTGGTCGCCAAGATCCTGTCGGACCGGGCCGACGTCGTCCTAACAGCCCCATACTGGCCGAGGCAACACTGGTTTGGTCCCCTGTTCTAGGCCGCTCGGGGTTGACTTCTCAGGCTACCGACAGTGCCCGACCTGCTGTCCCACTCAGACGGTTGTGTTCTCCATCCCGACCTGCGACTCCTGGCCCTCCACGCCTGGTGGATAACGCCCTAGACGATCCGGCCATCCAGGACGTCTTGACCGCGGCCAGGAAAGAATCGACCCGCCGCAACTATGCCTACAAGTGGTGGAGGTTCGTAGCCTTTGCTGAGGCGCGAGGCGAGCCAGTATCGCCTGTCGGTCTCGGTACCGTGCTCCGCTTCCTGCTCCACCTTCGACAGCAGGGACTCGCATTTCCTTCTTTGAAGGTCTACCTCTCCACCATCGTGGCCTACCAACCTCGAGGCTCTCCATTAGCAGCCCTCTTCCGGGACGCCACCATGAAGCAATTCATGAAAGGCCTGCAACATCTATACCCGCTGGTATCACCGCCGCTACCGCCCTGGTCGCTGTCCCTGGTCCTCTCCCAGCTCACACGACCACCCTTCGAGCCTATGGCCACTGCCGATGAGAGATTTCTTACCATCAAGACGGCCTTCCTGGTGGCTGTCACCTCTGCCAGGCGGGCCAGCGAGCTGACCGCGTTGCAAGCTGATGAGCCCTTCTTGGTGTTCCATCGTGACAAGGTAGTCCTGCGCCTGGACATTTCTTTCGTACCTAAGGTGGTGTCGCATTTCCACCTTAACCAGGACATCATCCTGCCTATTTTTCACCCAAACCTGACGATGCCTCTGGAGCGATCCCTGCACTCTCTGGACGTTCGTCGGGTCCTGGCTTTCTACAGTCAACTAACTGCGACATTTAGACAGACCCCGCACCTGTTTGTGTGCTATGGTCAGCGTCGCAGAGGCTGCAAGGTGTCCACCCAGAGGTTTTCCAAATGGGTGGCCCATGCTATACTACTGGCATACGAGCTGGCCAAGCAGCCTCCACCAGCCCTGCTTCAGCCCCACTCCACCAGAGCTGTGGCATCCTCAGCAGCCCTCCTGCGAGATGTGGACTTGCAAGAACTTTGTCAGGTGGCAACCTGGTCCAGACCATCGACCTTCGTGTACCACTACCGACTGGACTGCCGGTCCCGGAGAGATGCCCGGTTTGGACGAGCGGTGCTGGCCTCCGTACTTAGGACCTGACCCACTGTCCTTCTGGTAAACTACAAAATCTCCTAGTGTGTGAGGCACAGAGACCACGAAGAAGAAGAACAGGTTGCTTACCTGTAACTGTGGTTCTTCAAGTGGTCGTCTGTGCCCTCACACACACCCGCCCAGCCATCCCTTCTTTCTCAGGTCCCTTATCGGCGGACTTCAGAACTGAAGGGAGACATTGCTCGGCGGGCTGAGCATGCTCAGTCGAGGCATGGGGGACAGGTTCCTGCCAAGCTACTAAGCTCTAGAATTTTCCGAACGGTACCACGGATGCGCAAAAGCTCCTAGTGTGTGAGGGCACAGATGACCACTCGAAGAACCACAGTTACAGGTAAGCAACCTGTTCTTCTCTGGTAAGAAAAGGCAGTCGCTTTGGGAGTAAGATAACCTCAGACTGATGTGCTTCAGTCCAGTGGTGGTATAACGATTACATGAAATGTGAAAATATATATAAAACAAAATATTTTTTTTTCAGTCTTGATCTGGCAGAAGTGTTTGTAGATTCTCTGATCAGAAGGCTTTAGAATGGGATTGCCCATTATCAGACTTATAGACTAGAGTTGGCAGACTGAAACCTGTAGAAGACTCCTGTACCTTTAATGGTTGTATAGAAGAGAGAATTTTAGCAAGTGTTGCTTATCACACAACCAGGTAGGACACAGTACCAACTGGAATTCTCTCTTCTACACAACCATTAAAGGTACAGGAGCTTTCTGCAAGTTTTATTCTGGCAACCCTAACACAGATGCACTATCCCAAAGTCTTTCTCAAAAAGGTGAATTTCCCTAGTAATTCCTCGCCACTGCTTCAGCAGAATGAGGGAGCTTTGGTTAATGAAGTAGAACAGGTTAGACAAAGTGAAGTCCAGAGGTCATTTTGTGGCCACAGGGGTCCTCTTCAATTAAAAAAAACAATTGTTTTACCAAAAAATGTCCCCATGTCCATGTGGGGCAATTTTGCCATGTTTTCAGGCCCCTCATGCAGTTTTAGGCCCACAAGAGAGGCCTTTTTTAAAACCAGGGAGTAAACCAATTTCTAGTTTACTTTCTAATTTTAAAAAGGCGTCTCCTGAGCCCAAAACATTTTTTAGGGGTGTTTAATTTTCTTTTTGTAAGTTAAAAAAAAACTGTTAAGGGCTGAGAAGTGTATAGTCCTCCAAGGTCCCCTCCAAGACCATTGCAGGCGCCCCCCCCAGCCCAGCAATTCCATACTCCTGATGTAGAGGGTTGGAGAGGGAAGAGCAAGGGTGGTATTCTTCAGATCTACTTTGAGCAATGTGCTGCATATATGCTTAATAGCAAATGGCATAAATTAACATACTAATGCTTGGTTTCTTTCTGTCTTTTTTCTTTTTTTCCTTCTTGCTGTCATCTGCTGCTGGGAAAATTTTCCTCCAATCAGCATATGGTTTGTTTCAGCTTTCTCTGTTTTTTTGTTTTTTTTAAAGTAGTTGTGTTAGCTTTAACCAACTTGGTCTTGCCCAGCAAGGCAGTTGTGGTGGTCTCCTCTCTTCCTTCCAGAGACAGGCGATAGTTCTTCTGTAAGGGATTTAGGCACCTGAGTAAATGAGGGAAAAAGTCCTGCTCTGTCCTATGTTTACACAAATAGTTATGGACACCTAGGTTGGCAGTAGTGCTCATAGGACTCTGAGATTATGTTTTGAATGATGTGTATTGACTCCCACAAGCCTGTTGGATACTGAACTACCTGACAGCTCCCGGAGAAATCAGCCAGAGTCATTGTGCAGTTCTTTCCCTCACCCAAAAGAATGGGGCCATTTAGACTAGGATACAGAGGTGTCATGTTTCTAGATAGACAGCACAGAGATAGAAAGTTGAGGGAGGTCAGCTAAATTGATCAGAGCAGTTTTCCCTACAAAAAAAAAAGGCTAAAACATATGGAGCTTTCTAGTTTAAAAAGAGATTATTATGAGTGGATATAACAAATTTATAATGAACTATGTATGCTGTGGAGATAAAAAGAAGGGTTTCTCTTCCTTACCCATAATATTACAGTATAGTCACTAATAGAGTAAAAATAATTGCCAGTAGATACAGGACAAACAAAAGATACATAATTTATGGGATTCACTGTCACAAATGGGACCTAAATAGACAAATCCATAGAGGAGGTGGACTTTCGCCATGAGAAGTACTCCTAATGGCTCTATGAAGCTTCCTTGTTCAGAGGCTGTATACCACTGAATACCAATTTCTAGGTATCCTGCTTGTGTGTGTTGACTGTGGCTTCCAGGAAGCATCTGATGGACCAGTTTGTGGCAGAGGACAGAGAACTGATTTTTTTTTTTTACTCTAAGCCAGCAAAGGAATTCTTAGGAGTTTTAGACTTGTCCAAATGTGCCATCCTCACATTTGCCACCTGAGGGCCATTTCCACACGGGCATATTGCCCACGCTAGGGTGACCTCTCTTGGAGGTCTTCTTCACCAAGGGGTGCGCTAGCGCAGTTAAAAAAAGTGAGGCTCTAGACCTCAAACTGCTCTAGCGCAGCCGCGGGGGTGGCGCTGCGAGTTTTATAAAAACCACCTTTGCAAGTGGTTTTTACAAAACTCACCTGCGCAAGTGGTTTTTACAAAACTCACCTGCGCTGCCCCGTGGCAGCCCCCGGTGAAGAACTGCAGAGACGCGGTAGCACGTCCCTGCAGATCTGCCCGGGGGCGGGCTTCCGGCTGGTGCGCTGTCCTGATTGGCAGAGTGCTGCCGGAAGCCGCCGGCTGCCATTTGGGCGCCGCCGAACGTCGCCGAAATTTGGCAGCGTTTAGAATGGCGGATCCGCGCTCTCCGCAGGGATGGAGCAACCCGCTCGCAGGTAAGCTCTGCCCCTGCGTGCGCGGCCCCATTTCGGCCCCTCCGCGTGAGGAAAGGGCCGAGGTCTTCAGCCCATCTCATGACAAGCTAGTCTTGTGTGTGTTGCATATCAAAATGCTTTGCCCGTGTCAATAGGGCTTATTTAAAAGCATTGCTGTTTTGCGAGGCAATTAAAAAGATGTTATACTTCCTCATTCTTCTACAAGACTGTGGTCTGATGCAGTTAGCACTCAGGTGTTACTGTCCATATTAGAAATAAGATTAACAGAGTGGTTTTTTTCCTGTGTGGTTTTTGCCCTGTGTATTGCTCGTGCCACAGGATCTGTTTCTTAGCTGACATTTTTTGCTGCTCTGAAATGTTCCAAATTTCTAATCCTGTCTCCTGTTTCTTCCCACTGTAAACTCTGCAGATTGATTTCTTGAACTCTGTGATTGTGGATCTTCAGAGGAAGAATGATGAACTGAAACTGAAAGTTGAAATGATGTCTGAGGCTGCTCTCAATGGCAATGAGGAAGACGTTACTCATTATGACAGGTGGGTTACTATCAGTTGGGAATTTGAGGGGTGTTTTAGCGCATCTGCTGCTGAGCTGGTGATATCTATATGACAATGTTTTTTTTCCTAAAACCTAAGTTTAAATTTTAATTTCCTTGCATTTCTGTTTTTAAAATGGTAAATTTTAAATTTCTCAGGTTCAGGATATCTGAAGGAGCAGATCTCCCAGTAAATCAGCCTGCACAAGTGCTAAGATTTTGTGGAGAGGTCCTTCTCTCACTCCCACTGTCTTTCCAGGCATTTTTTTGAAGAAGCCCTTCTCGGTGGCTGCTCCCAGATTTCAGAATTCTCCCAGAATGGGATCCTGTGCTGTTCAGCTGTTTTCCCACAGATACAGTGGGCAGTTGCAGGAGAGGGGAGGGGATCATATGGAGAGGAGTTTTTAAACTTATGGGAAATGCTGAGCAGTAAGGAGAAGGACAAGGTGGAAATAGTTTTAAAGAAAAGGAGCAGGTGCTTGGAAGAGAGTTCTGTGGAATGAATATGATTGATTGGTTGGTTGGTGGGTGGGTTGGTTGGTTGATTGATTGGATTTCTACTTCACCTTTCTCCAAGAATGGGATCCCTGTGGTACAGACATTGATATGTCTGTAATTAATGTTTATAAAGTAGATCACAGCCTCCTAAATGATTTAGACCACAGCTCTCCAAATCCCTTACCACTGCCCGTATTAATTGAGACTGATAAGAACTGTACGCCAAAAGGGGGTATAAATTACCCCCTCCTGTATTATGTACTGACAGGGAAGTGTGTGTTTTGGCCTCCTGAACTAATTTAAAGATGGACTGAATATTAAGGAGGATCTTCAGAAGCCTTCGTTGTAACAGGGTGCGCAGAAATACTTACTAGTTATTTAAAACTCTGAGAAGCTCTAGTGTCTCTATAGATTTGGATAGTTCTGCATGCCCAAGCATTATTATGTGATCCCTGACAATTTCCTCCAAAGGAGTATAATTCTTTCAGGTACCACTTTCCCACTGTTTTCAAATTACAACTTATAGCAAAAACATAATAAAATTGGAATGTGTTTAAGTAGGAAGTATTCAACTTTATTTATTGAACATTAATCTTCACAGTGAGGAAGAAAGCCAAGTCAAAAAGAAGCCTCGCCTTTTCTGTGACATTTGTGACTGTTTTGATCTCCATGACACTGAAGATTGTCCAACTCAAGCACAAGCATCAGATGAACCTCCACATTCAACTTACCATGGCAGCCGAAAAGAAGAGCGTCCCTATTGTGAAATCTGTGAAATGTTTGGGCATTGGGCTACAAACTGCAATGATGATGAGACCTTCTGATGCAGGAGAGGACCATGGAAAAGACACTTTACTCTGTGCGTTAGCCAGAGCACATCCACCACCAGCATCCACCTGTGCCGATATCTGGGGGGAAAGGACAGCTATCCTTTTGGCAAACAACTTTATTCTGCCATTGCTTAGCTAAAAAATAATAATAATAAATAAGTAAATTATTTAGTAGGAATGTTGCTACCATTTTCATTTTCAACTTCTGGATTTTCATTACTTTTCAAGAAAGTTCCCTTAAGGTCATGTTGTTTACCAATGTGGGGGGGAGCACTACTTATATTTTAGCTTCTTTAAATACCTTTAAATTTGTGCTGTTAATTTTCATATTTGCACTAAGCTCTTAAAGCTTCAGTTGTATGTTTTTAGATTTTGTAAAGATTTCGACACTGGAATGAGTTAAGAGATGAGCTCTTTTTTATTATTTTCATCTTAGTTCTCTTAGTCAAATAAATGAGCTCTGGTGCGCTACTTAGAGATCAGTAGTGCCTTTATTTTCAGCAAGATTTCTTAACTGTGTTAAATGTTGTATAGAAGCAGATAAGCAAACAAGCTACTGTGGGGCAATTTTTACCAAGAAACCTCCATGCTGTGCACATTGAGAACATCCTTTTTCATGTTCTTTCAGCTTCTGTAGAGTTGTACATAAGTACATATAAATATATTTAAGAAAAGATTTATATTTTGGAAAATTATCTTACTGTCTTCAGTGCTTCTTTTCATCTGAACTCCTCAGAGGACCTTTGTGCACAGTGCGGTAACTTGATCAAATAACTTTAACTAGCCTCTGTCTTGGGAGATTTTTTTTCTGAGTTGGCTTTTTTTGTTTGTACCAAAAAAAAACGATGTTCCAGCAGGTTTGTTTCCTGTAACAAGTTTTCTGTTAAGTCCATTCAGAAAAATTAGACTTTTTAAATGAATAAATAATTTATTTCCCTTTCAGTCTCTATTTTGTTCCAGATGAATGTAAAATAGAAAATTCAATATCTAGTAATTGTGGATTTTCTAAGCAGCAAAATCTTTACAAGAAATAAAGGGGAGTAAAGGAAAACCAACAGAACATACAGTTATGTGTGAAAACTGTGTCATGCTTATTTTACTGCATGTGAAATTCCTGATGACATTAAGCTGTCATGGAGTTGATGACGTGTGTACTACTTAACATAAGGTGATAGATACCATATAAGCTGATTTTTGAATGTCTCAAACACAAATGTTAAAAAAAAAACTTCCCTGCTCTCTGTACATTATAGAGGAATTTAACTCTTGTATAAGTCTGTGTATATATATATATATATATATATATATCTGCACCTCTGGTGTATTTTTCCTCCAGATTACAGACAGTATTTGGCATATAAGTATGAAGTCAGTTTAATGTAATTGTTTGAAATTTGGAGTTATGAATGTATTATAGGGATAGTTTAAAAAAAAAGCAGGGAAGTCAGTATTAAACTTGAGTGTACTGTATCTTTAATAAAATGGTTATTCTCTTGTCACTCACAGTCACATTTCTTCTTTGCCTAGCAGTCACTAAAACCAGCATATCAATGACAGTTTTGTAGCAGCACTTAACCAAGAGATGTACCTGCAAAAGTTAAAGCTCCATGGTGGATCTGAGTTTTGCCACTGTTGTTCAAGGTTTTTTTTACACATGGTGAGAGTCCTTTGCCCTGCCAGTATGACTCCTGTCATCCTTTACTACTGGGCTAGCTAGGGCTTCCAGGAGAAACAGTTCAAAACATCAGCAGCCATAGATTGCCAATACCCACCTCCATCCAACAAATACTGAGAATTCCTTGGCTGCAACCTTGTACATCCCAAGTAAGTCCCACTGAACTTCATAGGACTCACTCCTGAGTTGACAAGTCTAGGACTGTCCTGTTAAGGTGTGGAGAGTCAGGCAGCTGGCTCCAGCTTGTCAAGAAACAGGAGCACTACAAGAAACATTTGGAGGAGAGCCCAGGCTGTTCCCAAAATGAAGAAATGGTTTGCCTGCCTTGTTGTTAACTCTATGAATGCAAGATCTCCAAGAGGCCCTTTTGTTAACAGACCTGTTCAGGTCTTACAAAGCAGGGTAGCCATGACTTCCTTGACTGAGACTATACGCCTGTGTTGTGGTCTTCCTCTGTTCCTACTGCCATCCACCTTTTCCAGGTAAGTTTTTCTAGTGAGTCACATTGTCTCATGATGTGAGACTATAGTGTCAGTTTAGTCATCCTGGCTTCTAGGGAGAGTTCTGGCTTGATTTGCTCTAGGACCCATTTATTTGTCTTTTTTTAGCAGTTCCCATATCTGTAGAACTCTCCAACACCACATTTCAAATGAGTTGCTTTTCTTCCTGATGGATTTCTTCACTGTCCTTTCACATCCATACATAGAAACTGGAAATAGTACAGCACAAATGATCCTGCTTGATGTAAGCAATTTCTCCTCAAAAGTTTGAATTGTTTTTCCCTCTCCCCTGTGTACCTGTTGAAACACATGGGACTTTATATTAAAGTTTCCCATCCCTCACCAACTGTACCTCTGATCCTGCTCGTCTTTTTTCTGCCTATATTTTATGGGCATATGCAACCAGTGCATGTCCTTGATTTATAGAGCATGATGGTCTTCTCTTTCCAACATGGCATGTCCTGCCCCTTACACGACCCGTTCACTGGATGCGAACGTAAGTACAGCCTCATTTCAGAGGAATGTAGTAGGCAACTTTTCCGCTCTTGTCTGTTTTGTAATTGCAGCACTGTGGCAAACAGAACATATGTGTAGACGTTGGCGGATGTAATTTGCCAATGCTTTCAGACTTTAAAAGGACAGTTTTTTAAGAAAAACATTAGCCAGGAAGCAAGATCTTGACCCTTGTGAGAGTGCTGTTCAAAGCCAATTGGGTGGGCTTTATATGCCTCTTCCTTGTTAGAAAAATTACCTATTATTTGTATGTGTACACAGGAAACACATACTCGACTTGTTTGTACACCAACCTTCCACAGTGAACTACATACAGCATTTTGCCACAGCCTATCAGTATTTTCCAGGAGATAATCAGGTTAGCCTGTTGTACCAAGGTCCTATGGCTTACCAAAATCCCATCGCCTATTTGTCACAGTCCAGCAATGTTGTGTGACCCATCATTAGTAACCAGTTTCTGGAAGAAACAGCTCGCTGAGGACTAGTATGTATACCTAAGGAGAGGGTCACTAAATCTACTGGCCATCCTTATTCCAGTGCTACCAGATCATGCAAATTATTTCTTTACAGACTTATTCAAGGCACTCCTTTAGTTGCTTCTGACTTTTCCATCCATCGCCTACTAACCTTTCTCTGCACATGTCCACAACCTATCTTTAAATAGGCCCCAGAATCCCCACCCCCATTTCAAAGAACCAGTAGACAAATGTGGAATGTTCCTGGTTCAGCCAACCATAATAGACCATCTTTTGAACCCACCATCACTGTATATAAACACAGGAATATCTCCTCATAGATGAATACTTACTTACAAAATTATGGTTTAACTTCAGATACTGGTAATGTTTTCCTCCAGCCCAAATCACCGCTAATCATAGAATCACAGAATCATAGAAATGTAGAGTTGGAAGAGCCCACAAGGGTCATCCAGTCCAACCCCCTGCCATGCAGGAAAACCCTCAAAGCGCTCCCGACAAGTGGCCATCCAGCCTCCGCTTAAAAACCTCCAAAGAAGGAGACTCCACCACACTAAACATTAGTTTTTTCTCACTCAGACTCAGTCTGAAATTTCGGTCTGTGTTTCCGGTTCTCTCAGATAGCAACTTGGCTTTCGCTTCAGCCTCTGTTCTTCTCCATCACCCTAAACCAAACTCAGACACAGTGGAAGCAGCACAGTCAAAATCCACACAGAAAAAGTTGACCAGCCCAATTGATAAAGGAGGTAGGAAGTCAGAAATTTTGGCAAGAGTTCTACTCCACCGCAGCCTTATCATTCAGAATCACCAACTACAAGGCTGGCACGCCTGCCTACCAGCACAACTCGTGGGTGAGGATGACACCTTTTGTCCAAACTATCAGAGGAGGGTAGATGCTGCACTCCAGACCAACGCTTATGGACTTGTCTCCCAGCACCTTGCTGATTGCAGTGGCAAAACCCTAGTGGCAGCTTTTGCTCTCGGAAGGCACACATGGCTACAATCGTCAGGCCTTTCCCACTGAGCCCAGACTATGACTGAAGACCTCCCCTTCAACAAGGCAGGCCTATTCAATGAGAGACAGACAACAAGCTGGAGCATATGCATAATACCTTCAGCCTGGTGCAGCGGTTTGGCCCAGGACTCAGGGTTAGGATCCCCACGCAGGCTTGAAAACCCTTGATCCTGAGCAAGTCACGCTCTCTCAAGCTCGGAGAGGAACCCCCCTCTGAACAGATCTTGCCAGGAAAACCCCATAATATGACTGCCAAAAGTCAGAAATGACTTGACAGCACAGATCAACAAAAATGGGTCTCTTCCACCCGCGCTGCTTGGGAAATGGGGAGGTTCTAACCCAGGGCTTTCCAAATGGTGTGCCGCGACACACGTGTCGCCTGAAGTGTGTAGGTGTGTTGCCTACAATCTTGGAAATGTATGTTATTATTTATAAATTGTATCTTTTTAAAATATATATGAAAGGTTTTCAAGAGATATGTTGTGTCCCCATACACTTTATTACAATTTACATATGGGTGTCTGTATCTCTTATCAGAGGTTAGTTTAACCTTTGGTTTGCTAGTAAAACTCAATTACT
Source organism: Iguana delicatissima (assembly GCA_948472985.1). NCBI lineage: Eukaryota > Metazoa > Chordata > Lepidosauria > Squamata > Iguanidae > Iguana > Iguana delicatissima. The sequence goes on from CAOKZL010003608.1 coordinate 37,713, forward strand.
GTGTCAAGAAACGATGCATGTCCAAAAAGTGTTGTCACCAACATGAAAAGTTTGGAAACTTCTGATCTAACCATATTTATCACCATTTCAGACAAAAACTAACCTGCATGGCCAAGCATCACCAGAATCAGGTAAAGACGAAAAATTTTGTTGAGGAAGAATAGACAAGAGAGGCGAGCCTGCAGCAACAATTTGCTCTTGCCCAAGCCTACGGGGAAGGGCAAGCGTCTGTCTCTCCTCTCCGCTACGTCAATTGCTTGCCAACTCCTTTCGCAGCGCGGAATCCGCTCGCAGCAACTGTGAAGGAAACTGCGGAGGGCGGCGGAAGGCGCGAGACGAGACAAACCAGGACATTGGCACAGCGGCTGAGACAGTGGGAGGGCAGAGTCTTGACTGACACAAGCCCCGCCAAATGAGGAGAGCCAGAGGGTATGTTTAAGAAAAGGAGTTAAGAAACGGCATACTTGTGAAGCGTAGGAAAGGTAACGAGGGGCTCCATCACCGCCGCCCCCACCCCGGCTCTCCACTTCCTTGGGGAAAAGTTCCCTACCCGGCCGCTCGAGCCAACACCAAGCGCCGGCTAAGCGGCAACCTGGGCGCCTCTTGCGCCCTCCGCCTCCTCGGCTTCACGTGACCGACGTCGGGGGGGCTGGGCTCTCCTTCCTCCGCCGCCCTGCGTCGGGCCTAGCGGCGACCGGAGTCGAAGGGAAGGCCGAGATGGCGGCGCACCTCAGCTCGGGCCGCGTCAACCTGATGGCGCTGCGAGAGGCCGGCCGGAAGGAGCTGCGCGAGTTCCTCGACAAATGCGCGGGCTCCAAGGTGAGCGTGCGGAGGGGGGAGTTCTCGCCCCGGTCCCCTCAAGCGAGGGCGACGGGGCTGTTGGCGGCCCCCTCGGAAAAGCGACTGAGGGCGGCCTTCCCCGGTGAGCCGAGGCGGCTTCCTTCCGGAGAAAGCGCGTCAGGGCGCGTGAATGGCTTCTTTTTTTCGCCCTTCTCCTCAGAGAGCCCTCGTGTAGTCCCCTCAAATCCTAGCGCGGGCGCTTCTGGGAGGGCGAGGGGCCTTTCAGGCTCCCTGCTTGGCGCCCCGGATAACGTGGTTGCTCCCTCACACCCAAGGGGGTCGAACTGGGAGGCCCTAACGAAGACTCCAAAACGCCTCAGAGTGACTGCCAACAGTATTGCATTGGCTAGGTTTTTTTGAATTTCTGAGTAACACCTCACCCTTGACTTCAGCTGTGCACAGTAGCTTGCCATGAGAGGAACTGTACACACACACACTCACTCACTCTTTGTGTGTATGCAAACTTACCGACGCATGTATTGGAGTGGTTTAAAAAAAAATCCCTTCATATTAGCAAACTGTTTCATCTTATGCCATCTTCGTTGCTACAAATAAAGAGCTTTAATTGGAGCTACTAAAGAAGGCAGAAAGTGAAACATTTCTGTAGTATACTTATAAAGTCTTGTTTGTTAATTGGGGCAACATAATATTGATTAGCTGCATTCTTCTAGGGGTCAGAACAAACTTCAGAAGTGTCTGTCTGCTTTTACAAATCCCTTAGGTGGTGGTTGCCCTGCGCCTTCAAGTGGTTTCCGATTTACGGAGGCCCTAAGGCAAGCCTCTCGGGGGGTTTCTCAGCATGATTTGTGCAGAGGGGCTTGCCTTTGTCTTTCTGCAGAGCGTTTCCCTGACTGAGCAGAAGTTTGACTCGTGATTTCCAGTGTCTTACCCCAGTGCTCAAACCACTACACTATGCTGGCTTTCAAATCAATTATATATGGTTTAAATTGCCCTCAAGTCAGCTTTGACATGCAACAGCCCTGTAGATGCAAATATAGATAAAGTAAAAATGTGCATTCAGTGACCTTTAGGGCTCTTCCCTTGCACATACATTTTTTTTAAAGTAGCTGTAGAGTAGACACTCTGGCCCTTTCTCACTACACTGTGGTTCCACTTTAACTGTTTCCAGCAACATCCTGTGGCATTCCAGTGTTTGTAGTCTGGGTGAGGCACTCGAGCACTCTGAGTAAACAAGTGCTGCACAGTGCCTCCTGCTAAACTGCAAATCTCAGGATGCTGTGGGATGCTGCCATGGCAATTCAAGTGGAACCAGAGTGCTGTAATTGTGTAGGCTGAGTGGGCTCCAGCTGCTAGTTACAGATGCAGCCTGCAAGGGTGTGATCTTGCTTACTTGATACAGAAGTCTGTCCTCCAACATGCTTTTGTGTGTGCGCGCACATACATACATTAGTTTTTAAATTTCTTTCACAAATTGATAGGCTGGAGCACATTTTTTGTCAAAGGAACGGTGCAATCCTATGTACATTTTACTCAGAAGTAAAATCCACTCTGTACAGTAGAGCTTAACTCCTAGGAAGTGTCTGCAATTTTCCATCCAGCTACTTGGGACTAAGTCGTGTGGATTAAAGTGACATTGATTTCCAAGTAAACACGCTGTAAAAAGGCTGCTAAAAAGAAATGTTGAGATATATATATAGACTTCACAGCAGCATCTGTCTCTCAAGGCCTTACCACTTCAGTGGAGCCCATTGTGGCATAGTCCACTTGTATACCATTTTGAAAATTGAATGGCAGTGGTTATGGAGGTCTTCAAGATTTGCTTTTATAACCCACTACTTGGTAATTTTCCTTTATAACCAATGTTGTACCTGTTGTGGTCCAACAAAAAACATCTAAAGCTGGGCCCCCTCCTCAGTACCCATCGAATTAACCTGAGTGCATGATGCAACTGTTTTTTTTTCCTTTTCCTTTTTCATAGGCCATTGTGTGGGATGAATATCTTACAGGGCCATTTGGATTAATTGCACAGTATTCACTTCTAAAGGTAAGGAATGGACAAGGCTTTTCAAAAAGAAAGGCAATTTAAAAAAAAAGCTGATCTGCTACGTAACCATTGTGTTTAGCTTGAGCAAGGAGGAATCCATTCAGAATGGCTTAGACAGAGACAGGGAGCTTTACTGACAAGCTACCTCCCCTGACCTTTCCTTCCAGTTTCCTTCTGCCTTGACCTGAACAGACCTGTTGCCTAGAGTAATCTCTTTCTTTCTCCCACATTGTGATTCTTTTCCTGACTAGCTTTTTCTTCCTTTTCTGCCAACTTTGCTTTCTTCACTAATTCTGCTGGTGTGTTTTTTTTAAACATCCTTTTCTTTTTTGTTTACTTGTTTGACTTATTCTCTTCTATGGGACTGCTAGGGAAGAAAAAGCATCAACATGTAAAATAGGTAAAGAACACAGCAGATCAGATACTTGTCACAGAATTACTGAGAGGCACCATGTGTTGTTGCCTGCTAAACAGAGCCGTCTGCCATAGCATAACACCCTTGCCTGTCCAGTGGCTCAGATAGCTGTCTTGTACCCATATATGTAGTCACTCAGATAGCCTTTCTGAGTGCCCGTGTAGCAGTTGCTTAACAAGTGTCCACTCTGAGTTGTTGCTTTATAGTGTTCAAGTGAACAGACAGATATCATGTTTTGATAGCATTAGAGAACCTTGATAGGAGAGGTTCTGACAATTACTTGGGGCCTCTTGACACTACACAGTGATAGCACTATGTTTCCACTTTAAATGCCATGACAACATCCTGTGGTATCCTGGGATTTGCAGTTCCCAGTCCAGGGAGGGGTATTTGGAATTCCCAGCCAGACAGCTCTCCTGACTCCCCAAATTATAAATCCCAGGATTCCATAAGATGCAACCATGGCAGTTAAAGTGGAATCATAGCACTGTAATTGCATCATGTGAAATGACACCTGGACAGTCCTGTGGTCAGGGAGTCCTCCAAACTATATGCAAAAGGTTTGATAAGGGATGAAGGGCTCAGTACCGTAACGCACCATTTTTCAAGCAGCCACCATTTTTTGAGCAGTAGTTTCCCTTCAACCATAGCCACCATGTTTCAATTTCTCTCAGGAGATTTTAAGTGACTTAATGTGGGCCACCTCCCCCTGTTTCACAGAAATTTCTACCTCCTTGAAAAAGATTTGTAGCATTCCCTCCTCTGACCATTTCCATGTGTAAGGAGTATGTTTTCCAGAAGGCTAGTGCTGCTGAAGTAGAATCTACCCATACCAGTGCATCTTTCTCCTATCTATCCAACAACCTGCCTAACTTTCAGGGCATGCCCACATGGCACTGAGCCCCAGAGTAATAGGGGGGCATTGTGGATAATGCCAGTATACCCTACTGGAAAAGGAAGAGCATGAAGGCTGAGGCAGCAAAAGTAATTGTGGAGGTTTTGGGGACTAGGTTTTTCCACTCATATCCTTCATCAAGGAGAACTCCTCATTTGGAGTTAATTATTGTTAGATGTCTTAAGGGGTCCAGATTCAGTCTGATCTTGGAAACTAAGCAGGGTCAGCCCTGGTTAGTACTTGGATGGGAGACCGCCAAGGAATACCGGTTGCTGGAGGCCCTGTTTCAGAGGAAGGAACTGGCAAAACCACCTCTGAGGATTCCTTGCCTAAGAAAACTCTATGAGAAAATCATGGGGTTGCCATAAGATGACAGGCAATTTGAAGGCACATAAACATGCACAGGTGCCAGATGATGACAAAAGACCTAGCTTCCCCTACCCTTCACTCTGCAGTGAGGAGTGAAGGGACCCAAGATCTGTCAGGAGGAAAGGTGGGAGATTTTCTCTCTTCTCCCATCTCAACTTATTCTGACCAGTCAGTGCAGGATATAGTCAGTGCAGGGTATTCTCACAAAGATGGAAGTTAGAAAGAAATGCCTGCATACTGTGGCAGTTTGTCTGAGATACTCATGTTGGTGGCTTAACTGCAGTGGGTCAGAGATGAGTTATACCAAGGAAGGCGCAGTAAACTCCCAGATAAGGAATCTCAGGAATTTCAGTACTTTCTTTCTGAGGAGATTATTAGGCACTCCCCTCTTCATCAGAAGGGAGGGATGAACTGTCTGGGGATAAAAGTGAAGAATTCCCTTAGTAGATGGCTGTTTCTTGGCATTGTGGTTCCAGAGCTGCGAATAAATGCATGTTCAGTTTTAGTCATTCAGATGATAGAGTTGTCCAGCTGTTCTTGTGCGTCCTGTAATCATTTCCAGCTTTCGGCGACCCTGTCACAAGGTCCCATTGGCAAGATTTGTTCAGACGGGGTTTGCCTTTGCTTTCCTCTGAGGCTGAGAGAGTGTGACTTCCCAAAGGTCACCCAGTAGGTTACCACAGCCAAGTGGAGATTCAAACCCTGGTCTCCTAGTGTTCTAGACCAGCACTCAAACCACTATGGTACACTATCCTGGTGCAGACTAGATGTTTACATCTTTCACCAAACGACCTCCTAAGAATTGCACATCAGCAGAAGTTAACAGTTTGAGGGCAAGTTAGCTGAAATATCTGCTTGTAACTATGGTTAGAAAATTATTCCCCTTTCCCCCCACGTCTTTGCTACAGATGTGATCAATATGAATGTGCTGTGCTGATTTCTTTCTGCCCTTTTCTTTGGGAGATAATTTGTTTTTGGAAAAACAAATAAAAACTTCATCCACTAAATAAGAGGAAGCAAAAACTTCCAAGTCCTTTCTTGGTTCTCTGGACCCTTAGATGGCAGTTTAAGTGGAAGGCTTGTAGCACAACCTCACTTTCTGCAGGATGGCAGTTGGTTGAGGGCTCAGAAGTTTTAACAAGCTGAAAGGTTTTTGTTCCACAAACCATTAATTTTAAGGTGTTCATAGTTATTGTTTGAAAACACTGTGGTTTTAATCAGAACTACTTTTCAGCCTGCATCCAGGATATTGATTTGATGATGATAGTTATTTACTGTCTATACTCGTGTTTAAGTCTAGCAATTATAATAAAAAAAATTGAGCCTCCCCCCAAACCTGGGTCAACTTATCCATGGGTCAGTGTATGTACTGTACATTAACTCTTATCAAAAAAAGGAACCATTCCCTTCTTTGAATACACTGGTGAAAGGTAAAAGCTTAGTCCATCTCAGGAGTACCAAAAAGAAGCACCAACCCTCTCTACTCTCTCTGCTGCAGCCCCACTTCTGGCCTGTTTGAATGCTTGGGCAGCAAAAAGTTAGCAGTGGTGGCTCTTTGGCGCTTCCCCTCAAAGGAGTGCTGAGAGAGTAGAGGGAGTCGCTCCCTCTTTTAGGTTTTCCTTGGATGGACTAAGCTCTCACCTTTTGCCAGTCTAGTCAGAGAAGGAGACGGTTTCCTTTTTGATGAAAATTAAAGTGCAATATTAACTTTTATTTAAAAAAAAAAAAGAACAATCCCTTTCTTTGAAAGGCCCTTTTGAATGCCTAGATTGCTGCCCCAAAATGTGGGTGACTCAGGGATCCACCCAGGATGCCAGTATCTCCATGCAAAGGTAGGGAATTATTAGCTCAATATTAGGAGGCCTGTGAGAGGAGAGTAACCTAATGAGATCTTTGCCACCAATGTTTACCAGTACTTCTGTAGGGAAGAACCAGCCAGAGATTGAAAAGTAAGCTAAACTGTGTTTTATTTGGGGGAATTAATCACACATGCAAGATCCAAATAGTCGTGCAATCACCCAGAGTTAACTGAAGGAAAAGGGAGGAAAGTTTTAAGACAGCAAGATTTCAGGGTGTTGTGGGTGATATTTACCAATCTAGAAGAGTAGCAAAGAAGCAGGGATGTGGCTTAGACTTGTGTCTACTGACAGTACACAATTGGGAATCAGAGTGGCCACCAGCAGTTGATGTACTGCAAGCTAGCTGGTCAAAACTGGGGCTTTTTATACACGCTTTCTGCCTGGAGGGCACAGGCGTGAATGGCTCTCAGTTCACAGAGTGGACAGCAAGGTCCAGAATGGGCTGGTAGTTTTAGTGTTAGGTGGGAAGAGGGCTAATGGTTGCCTGATATCTCTGTGCTTGTCAGACAGTTTTTAGGGTAAAGGAAAGATTGCTTGGTCGGAGGAAAAGGAGATCAGACAGTCAGTGGTTTGGTGGGAATCTCCCAGTCGTTGTTGTCCTAAAAGGCAGAGACATTAAGGCTAGCTGCAAGCCTACTGCCTCTGGAGTTACCTGGTGATTTCCTGACTATGACCTGGCTACGCGTAGAGGGGGTTTCTGACCTAATTTGCAGCACACGTGTTTGGACAGTCTTTTCCTCTTGTCCAGCTCAGCCATACGAACATAGCAGGGCACATTTTATATCAAAGCCAATTAATATATTTTGCCAATTAAATCGTATTTCGCCAATTAAACCAAATCAAAGTGCGAGGGTGTATGGCTTGATAACAAGGTGGGTAAATGGTGGTGTTGGTGGTGGCAGACAGGCAGCTAGGCCCTTGAGGTGACGCTGACACTTTCCCTTCTCTGTGGAATGACCCTCAACTTATACACAGGTCATATCAAAATCCATAATTTTGACCCCAAAACCTGCCCTTGACTTACACATGAGATCGACTTATACACAGTACTGTATTTGCTGGTATATTGGACTCACTTTTTTTCCTGAAAAATACTGTTTGAAAATGGGGTTTGTCTTATTCGCCGATGTGATTTATATGCTGGCAAAGAGTATTTGTCAGTGTATAAATGGGGTGCTTCTTAGGCACGAATGTGTCCTATATGTCAGCAGATACAGTATATATGGTATTTATATCCCACCACTCAAGTCCTCTGGGAGTCATTTACTTAAACTGGCCAGGACTAGACTGGCAACAGTCACCCAGAGTACCTTCTTGTCGGCCGCCCCTAGACTGCGGAATGACCTGCCGGAAGAGATTGGACAGCAAAACACACTGTCCAGATTCAAAAAAGTACTAAAGACTCTTCTGGCAGGCCTACCCAGTGTATTTTTAATTGTACTTTTAATTGTACTTTTAACTGTACTTGTACTTTTAATTGTACTTTTATTTATGATATATTTTAATGATGGTATATTTGTATTTTAAATGGTTTATGTCTTAGTGTATTTTAACTATGATTTTTTTAGTTGTATTTATGCTGTACCCTGCCTTGAACCCTGGGGAGAAGCGGTTAACAAATAAATTATTATTATTATTATTATTATTATTATTATTATTATTATTATTATTCCTCAAGATGGTTTACAATAGTAAAAAGAGACAGCTAAAACTATAGCAAATACAAATGTTAAAATATTATTAAACTCTCCACAAAATTGAAACCTGCCTGCAGAAGGTGAACAGTGAGAGTGTCAGTCTAACCTCTCTGAGAAGGGAGTTCCAGAGCCTGGGGGCAGCCATTGAGAAGGCCCTCTCCTGTGTTCCCCCGAAATGTGTCTGTGTAGATGGGAGAAGAGAGAGGAGGCATCCCCTTGAGAAATCCTGAGATATTTCTTGTTGTTCAAGTGTTAACAACTGAACAATATTCCCGAGGGAGTGTGGAATAACAACCTGTTTGGGCACTGATGGGTGTAATCCATGTGATGTGGCTCCTTCCTCTGCATCAACCCCAAATGGACCTTCACATGAGTATCCTGCTCCAGGTGTCTGAGCAAGTTGTTTTAAAGGTAGATATTACAAATACAGTGGGCCTTTCTTACTCGTGACACCCATGCACACAATTACCGGATCACATGAAGCATCACATCCTTATACCTAAAATGGTGTTGACACGCATGTTACCACCATTGAATGTAATAGGATGTGGTAATTTGCAAATGTTACTATTTGTGAGGGTTCTTGGAATGGAACCCCCACATATATAAAGGAACCACTGTTTTCCCCTCAGCCAGCCCATGCTGAAAAAAACGGAAGATGAAGCCAAGGGAGCACAGGGCCTTGCTTACAGCCTCAGCTATCAGTGCCAGTTTCTCGGTGGGACTCAGTCATTCTTATTTAATAGATGGCAAAGGTTCATTTTGATCTGACTTCCTCCATGTGAACAAACAGGACAGTTCACTGGCCTGTGTACCAAAGTAAAGCCCAACTCAGTGACTCTTACACGCGTGCAGGGGCCAGTCCTGCCTCCTCATCAAGGTAGTGCTGCCAGAATTGGTTCTTCTCCAAGGCTGGGCTCCCGGCATTTGCACCAAGATTGCCGGATAAGCACACCTCGTCTCAAAAACAGTTCATTGTACCCAGTGGCCAGTACAGGCTTCCTATGATGAGCCACCATTGGCTGAGTGGTATCCCAGGCCAGCTCTTTTGCACTGGCTGCACAGAAAGGAAGAGGCCTAAAGCACAAAAGCAGGAGTCCTTCAAAGGCATTTTCAAGAGGGAAGCAAAGTGGAACCTGCTAAAGGTGAAGAGGAGGAGGCCAAAGAGAAGGTGTTGGACAATTGGTTTTGACACTGAATACTCATTTGCGGGCATTGTGTCCCTGTCATTTAAGTGTGTAACGTACACTAAAGAAACCTGATGTTTCTTGTCATCCACCTGCATACTGTCAGTTTTCCAGCTGTGCATTTTGTGTCCAGCTGCACATTTTGTATTGTACTGGACACTGCAAAATAATCTGTGCCTCAGTTTCTTCTCCCACCTGTTCAAAACCACAAGGGTTGAAGTTTCCAACTTGTTCTTCAGGCTTGGCATATATTGTGATTTGGTTCAACTCACTGTACTGAGAAACTAGTTGAAAGTTGGCTTGAGAGATGGATAGTAGCACTGCTGTTTCTCGGAACACTTCAGACAAATTGTTGGGAGATTGGAAAGACTGTAATTAGGGAAATAATTCCTTTGAAATCTATAAAGGGAGACTGCAGGGAAGCAGTCCAGCCATGACTATCCTCCACTGTTGAAAAATTGTTGGGAGGGTGCATATTACAGTGAGGTAATTATCCCTTTGTAGTCTGTGTAGGAGAATAGAAGGGGGCAATCTAGCTCTGACTATTTCCCGTTTGCTGGAGAAAAACAATCTTCACATTAAGGACCATCATTCCCTTCCATCTGTTCCTATGGTAACAGTACAGAGCCTAGGAGATTGTTGTACACAGGAGTGTTTGAGTGTCAAGAAAAAGATGTCTCTATTCCATTTTTGCCCTTCCAGGAGGGGGAACCCAGACAAAGTTTGTACTTAGAATTTATATTCTGCATACTGCCTTGGTTTTATAATATGTTCTTGTATGAACTTCCGTTTCCTATGGCGTCGAGCTAGGTGGCTTGACAGGGAGCTCCTGAAAAGTCACCGTCGCAGGCAGCCTAGCCAAGGGAAAGCTTAGTCCAGCGAGAAAACTCCCACAGTGGTCAAGTTACTTCTAGGGCAATAGAAGTCCCAGAGGGGGCTTCGGAGGGGGACCCTAGAGTCCTCCCAACCCTCCTTTTTTGCTTCGGCAAAGGGGAGGGAAGGGAGAGGACTGGATCGGCAGAGCTGCAGGCTCCTGTAGGACTGCTGCTTTTTATTTTTTGCAGCTTTCTGAAGAACCACGGAACTTATTTTTTAATGTTTTTTTCCATGACATCTGTCCATCAGATACAGAGAGGAACTTCTACCCTTGCTGCCGATTAGATGTCCGAAAGGACATGTCCGTAGTCAGAGACAGTTTACATTGTAATTAAGCGGATTACTCAGAGATAGAACACCGCGGCGAAGTGAGTCGTAAAAGTGGAGTTAAGAAGACCCGGATGGTCGTAAATACAGACAGATGCAAGGGTGGAAGCATGAAACTTGAAAGCAAGAAGATTGAAGACCGAAGGGAAGAGTAAAGCCACAGTGCGACTGAGAGGGGAAGTTTTTAGCAGGATTAGAAGGGCAAAGAACAAGAACAAGGAGGATACAGACTTGGGGGGAGAAGGAGTTTCAGCGTGGAACTCAACAGTAGAACTGTGACAGAACTGGAAGGTTGTAAGATAAAAAAAAACAGATTTTGGAAAAGTGGACATTTGTTGTAGTGAGAGAAAGAAGGGCTATTTATAAAGTCAACCCCCCTTCAGAAAACTTCATTTAGACTTAAAGGTGTGATAAGAAGGAAAAGAAAGAGAACCTCAAGTCCAGAAGAAATCTATTACATTGGAATACTTATTACATAAGAAGAAGAATCGAAGAGAATAGAAGGTTGGGACTCTGTGAAAAGTTTAAATAACTTAAACAATTTAATACCTAGAATTAATTAGATAAACGGGAAAAGAAGGGGGGAAATTTATTTAATGTAATGTAATGTAATGTATTCAGATTAATGAGAATTAATTTTGAGAATTAATAATGAGAATTAATTTTCAGTAGGGAGGATAAGTAAAGTTTTCAGACACTTTCAGAGTGGAAAAATAAGTGGGAAACAATAGTGACGAAACAGTACTTACTTTTATTTTTGTTATTTGATATAAGGAGAACAATATGTAGGAGGCAAGATAGGAAGGTTTGATTTAAATAAGTTAATATAAACAATTTGGGACGTTTCTTTTGTTACGTATATACAGTATTGTTGTATATGTATGTATATTGACACATATGTAGGTACGTATTTGATGAATGTTGCAAAAAAGGATGGTTTAATATAAATTGGTTAATAATAACTTTATATTTATATTTAGGATATCTGAAAGGAAAAGACAAGGGGAGAGGAACAGAGAGAAAGAATAATAGTGGTGATAGCAATACCAGAAAGGGATTACAATTAAATACAATGTACATCGTAAGTTATATATATAATATATATATTTACTTTGTGAATAGTGATATAATTACTTCTCCGTAAAACAGACTATACATTTATATACATTCATATATATATATATATAAAATGTATATTCTGTAGACAGAGGATAACGAATTTAAATAAAATACAATTATATATGTATATCTATAAAAGCATAAGATACATAACGGGAAAAGGAGGGAAAAATACAAATAAACAGTAATAGTAAAAGGATTATGAAAACAAGTAGAATGGCAGCAAAGAGGGCTATAGCATCTCTTACGCAATCTCAAGTAGTAAAAGGGAGAAGACCATCATTAGAATTAATAACAACAGCAACGACAGAAACAAAGCAACCCTTGGTTCAAAGGAAAGGGTCTGAGCTGAACTTTTCAATTAATGTATCGGATATGTCAATGCAAATAGGCAAGATGTTAAAAGAATTCAAGAACCTTTGAACTGAGATACGAAAAGAATTAAAAGATACAAGAACTGAGATTAGAACAGAAATTAAGAAAGAATTAAATTCATTTGGGGAAAAATTAGAAAGAATATCAACGGACATTGCAACTATAAAAAAGGATATTGGAAGCTTACAAAAAAGAGTTGAAATAACAGAAGTGACAAACCAGCAATTATTAAAAACTCAAGAACGAGAGGATTTGGCGATTACACAGTTAGAACTCAGATACAGGGATAAATGTTTGAAAATACGCGGTCAGGGGAACTAAGAGAAGAGAACATTTATGAAAGGGTGTTGAGCATACTGGCCACATACATTGAGGTAGATTCAGATATACTGGAACAAGACATTGACCAAATATTTCGAATAGATTCAAGGATCGCGAGGGAAAAGAAGCTGCCCAGAGACATAATCATTCGTTTTATCAGGACAAAAACCAAGGAATTAGTATTACAACAAAATTATAAAAAGAAATTGATCATAGACAATAAAGAAATAAAAATTTTTAAAGATATTCCAGCGCAAATTTTACGGGAGATAGGAATATAGGTTTCTATCGCAGCTCCTATTTAAACAACATATAAACTACACATGGAATAGAATTGAAGGTTTAACATTCATATACAAACAAAGGCGAATTAGGATAAACAACATAAATCGAGCACGACAAATATATGATAAAATAAAAAGAGATATAGAAATAGAAGAGCAACTAACCTGTGCAGAAACAAATGACATATCTGATGTACCAGTGCTCGCATTAGATTTGGAAAAATTGAAATTTATTGGACAAGAAAAAAGAAGGAAAAAAATATCAGAGACAACAAAGCAAAAGTAAAGAAGAAGAGGGAGAAGAAAAGGAAGAGAGTAGGAAGAAGAGGGCATAAGTGAGTGAGACGAAGAAAGTGATAAAGAACAGGAGGAAATAGAGGAAGAAACAGAGAATAATTAGAAAGATGGGGGGGAAGGAGGGAGAGAGAGAAAATGGCATTAAAAATATTATCCTGGAATTTGAAAGGCTTAAATTCTGAATACAAACGTCGACAAATATTTCACTGTTTGGAAAAAATGAAAGCTGATATAATCACATTACAAGAGACAAGAATTGTAAAAAAGATAATAAATATTTGATAAACCCCAAATTGGGGAACTTGTTCACAACAGCATATTCAAAGAAAAGAGGAAGTGATTATATATGTAAAATCGACTTATGATGTTGAAAAAATATTTGCGGGTTTAAATGGTTCATGCATTAGGAGTGGAAATTAAATTACCAACTTATAAATTATCTTGTCGGGGTTTATGCACCACAGGAAAACAAAGAGAAATTTTATTATGAATTGCAGAAAGAAATAAACAAGTATCAAGCGGAAAGAAGTCAAAATAACATATTAATTATGGGTGATATGAACACGGTGATAGACCTGTTACAGAGTTGAAAATCTAAAAAACAAATAAAGAAGAATCAAGGAAAATTACCAAAGAGCTTCTTTGAATTAACGGAAACTTTAGCATTAATAGATGTCTGGAGATTTAAATATCCGGGACAAAGAAATTATACATTTTATTCGGATAGGCATCAATCTTTTTCGAGAATTAATTTCTACTTTCTAAAAGTCTACATGCAGAAATAAATGACATGGAAATTTATCCAAGATGTTCTGATCACAGCTTGATAAAATTGAACTTAAAAACAAGACAAAGAGAATATTTCTGGAGACTCAATGATTCCTTACTGACAAATCCTGAGTATGTAGAAGATATCAGAAAGATCTTGAAAATGTTTTTTAAGGAAAACAATAAGGAACAACTCAAGGCAAAAACCATATGGGATGCTAGTAAAGCGGTCATGAGGGGCCACCTTGATCAAAATAGGACATATAAATAAAAAGAAGGAGGCAGATAAGACGGTGAAGAAGTGAACTTGTATTAAAAGAAAGAGAGTTGGAGAAGAATTTTAATGATGGAAAATTGATTGAGGAAATAAAAATGATTCGGAACCAGCTAAGAAGAATGCATCTACAAGAACTTGAAAAGAGGTTAAAGGACAGTAAATTGAATTATTTTGAAAATGCCAATAAACCTGGTAAATGGTTGACGATACAGTTTAAGGAAAAATAGAGAGAAAAAACAAATATCTCAATTGAAATAGGCAGGGAAAATTTACACAATCAAGATGCTATTAAAGAGATATTTTAAAATATTATACAGATTTATATAAAGAGAACAAAAAGGAAAAGAGGAAAGGTCAAGACTTGCATATTATATTTAGAGCAGCATATTAAAACAAGTTTAACACAAGATCAAGAGCAAATGTTAAACCAATCAATTACAAAAGATGAAATCTCTGCTGCTATTAAACTAAAAAAACGGAAAAGCGCCAGGTGCCAAGATGGATATCTATGCGAAATATTTCAAAATTTTTGAACTCGAGTACTCCAACCATTGCATGAGACATTTAATCAAATATTAAAAGAGGGAGTACCTTCAAACATGGACTGAAGCGAACATTACGAGTTAATCCCAAAGAAGGAAAGAGTTAACATCACTAGCAATTATCGCAGCCCATCTCATTTATAGAACAACGGTTCTAGAATCTTTGCTAGTCTGTAGCAGCCAGGTTGGAGGAAGTTATGCAAAACATAATGCATGAAGATCAAAACGGTTTTATGCCACGAAGGTTTTTGAGAAATAATGTAAGAACTGTGTTAAATATAATAGAATATTTTGAAAGACATAATGAGAAAGAACTTGCTATGATCTTCTTAGACGCTGAAAAAGCGTTTGACAAGGTGAGGTGGAAATTTATGATAACAGTTCTGGAAAAAATGCAATTTGGTACTAACTTTGTGAAATGGATACAAGAAATATACCGCCATTAAACAGCAAGAGTGATAGTTAATGGGGAAAGAACAAGAGAAATAAAAATAGAAAAAGGAACCAGACAGAGGTGCCCTCTATCACCACTTTTGTTCATCCTCGTGCTGGAAATACTTAATAATAGGATCAGAGTGGATTCAGATATAAAAGGCATTAAAATTAAAGATCAAACATATAAACTTCAGGCATATGCCGATGATTTGGTGATATTCTTACAAGACCCGTTGAGAAGGCATAGACAAGTTACTTAAGATCATTGATGAATTTGGGGAAAAATCAGGATTTAAAATTAATAAAGAAAAAACAGGAATTATAACAAAAAATATATAAGAAGAAAGAAGAACAATTAATGAAAAAGTTTGAATTTTGAGATACAAAGAAAATTAAAATGTTTTCGGCATATGGATTACTAAACAGAACACAGATTTGTTTAATAATAACTACAAAAAGTTTGGACAGAGATGAAAAAGGATCTACAGAATTGGAGCAAGTTGCATTTATCATTACTAGGAAGAATAGCAGTGATAAAGATGAATGTTTTACCCAAATTGAACTTTTTATTTCAAAATATACCTATAATTCAGAATGACAAACCATTTAAAATGTGGCAGAGGGAAGTACAAATTACATATGGCAAGGTAAAAAGGCGAGAATTGCGTGGAAGTATTTGATAGATCGGAAAGAAAGAGGCGGGTGCAGCCTTCCTGACCTTAAATTATATTATCACGCAGCATGTCTAAATTGGATTATAGAATGGATTAAATTGAAAAATGTAAGACATTAACATTAGAAGGGGCAGATAACAGGACAAGCTGGCACGCCTACCTCTGGTATGGTAAAGCTAACATTGACAAAGAATTTACAAACCATTTTATAAGAAGATCATTATTGAGGGTTTGGATGCAGATAAAGAAGAAAACTATACAAATAAGATCCCAACATGGATATCACCGCAGGAAGCCTTTCAGCGAAGATGGGTAGGGACACAAATGGACTGGTTAACATAAAGAGTGTCTTTCGAAACATTGGAATCTTGAGCCCCCCAGATAAAACCCAGGGAAAAATTAGAAAAGATGGGGTATATGTTGGCTTGGTTTCCATATAGACAATTATATGAAAGGTTTAAAATAGATGTCAGACTGGAAGGATTTGACATAAGACAGATGAAAAACGAATTTGAAAAAATCGTATTTGATAAATAGGATCATATTACTGCTAAATTATATGGTTATTTGTTAGGGTATATGTTGGAGGATCAAACAGTTAAAGATACCATGATATCTTGGGCAAAGATGACCAATCAGGTGATCGAATTCGATCAATGGGAGAGCAGGCCCTGGAAATTAACACAAAAATTTACGGTAGCCCAGACCTAAGGAAAAGTATATAAAGTTGTTCTACAAGTGGTATTTGACACCGATGAAAATCCAAAAAATGTATCATACATCACAGAATCAATGTTGGAGATGTCAGGAGAAGGCAGGGTCATTTATGCATATGTGGTGGAAATGTGCAAAAATCAGTAGCTTTTGGAAAGAGGTGAATAAACACTTGATGGAAATATTTAAAACACAAATTTCTCTAAAACCGGAAATATACCTATTAAATATGGTTCAAATGATAGATATGAAAATTTTTAAGAAATATTGGATGATTCTTTTATACCTCATCACAGCTGCTAGAATTCTTATAGCTAAAGAATGGAAAAATAAAGATCTGCCATCCATAGAACAATGGATGGTTAAAATAATAGAAATGAAAGAAAATGACCGGCTCACTATAAAAGTTAAAGAGCAATCTGACGATGTTTTGCGAGAATGGGATCCGGTAATAAAGTATCTAAGTAGATAATGGGGTCTGGCAAATATTGAGTATATATAATATTTAATAGAAACGGTGGTAAAATACGGAGAGATGCAAAAAAAAAGGAAAGAGAAAGAAAAGAGAAGAGAAAGAAAAAAGAAAAAAATTGGAATGAAGGGAAGAAAAAAAGGCTGAGACCTTTCTCTATTGGACAATAAGGGTATGAGTTCAAATTTACAGGAGTTTCTTTCTCTTTTTTTCTTTTTGTTTTGAGGGGGTTAGGGAAATTATAATTATTATTATTATATTTTTTGTGTGTATTTGTTTTTTTTGTTGTTGTTTTTTGTTGTTGCCTCTCCCCCAGGTTTTAGAATATCTAAAAAAGAGGAGAGAGAATTCAGATAAAAGTATGGAAATTATATACATACAACTAAATGTAATGAAATTGGTGTTTAAAAATGAACTATTTGAAGTATAGAAAGCAAGATATTGTTTATTATGATGTATAATTATTATTTTTTATTTGTCTGACTTATATCTCAATAAAGATAATGGGGAAAAAAATAATATGTATTTGTGTTGAAGAAAGCCTTGGAAAAAATGAATGTTATTAAACCATACAGTAGATATGTGGAAATAGCACAGGACGTCTACTGTATTTATTTACTAGTTTTTATAGAAAAGGGTCCTAGATACACAGTCATGATCCACATAATTTGCATTACAATATATGAGGGTAACTTTAGAACTTATTTTGAGGATCACTGGGGAAGGGTAGCCTATTAATGTTATCCCTGTAGGTTCAAGTATCTTATCCAATGTGGAATGGAAAATAAATGTTTCTGGTGTGTTGGTTTATCCTGATACTTGGTAGTCTCTTCAGCTAAATGTCTGTTTTAAAACCACAAAGATTGGTAAGGAAAAAACAACGGTTAACCAGTAAGCCCTAGTCACTTCCAGTCATTTCTGAAAGAAGTTTCCAAAGATTACTGTTCCATATTGTTTTGTATCATTTCTTGTCTCTTTCCAGGAACATGAGGTGGAGAAAATGTTCACTCTGAAAGCAGGGCGTCTCCCAGCTGCCGATGTCAAAAATATTATTTTTTTTGTTCGACCAAGGCTAGAGCTCATGGATATAATTGCTGAAAATGTACTCAGGTAGAGTAGCATTTTGTTTTTCATCCTGCTTCCATGTTCCACAATTTTGCAGCAAAGAAATCTGTATTGGCTGTTTCTGCTGAGTGGACCTATGCCTTTCCTAGCTGTTGAAGGCAGCCTAAGGAGGGCTGGCAGATTAGGAAAGGGGAATAGTGAGTGCTTCTCTACAGCAAGACAGGTTTCGCACTTGTCTAAAATAGGTGAAGGTCATTGTTGAAAACATCCTTCTTGCATCCCAGCATGCTAAGGAACTGTTGACCGGTCTCTAGTCTCCCCTTTTTGGGCAGCATATTGGAGTGTGTCGTATCCTCCCAGCTCCAGGCATTCCTGGATAAAACAAATTATCTAGATTCATTTCAGTCTGTCTTCAGGCCTGGCAATGGGACAGAGATAGCTTTGGCTGCCTTGGTAGATGATCTTTGCAGGAGAATGGGCATGGCGAATGTGACTCTCTTGGTTCTGGTGGACCTCTCAGTAGCTTTTCGTACCATCAACCATGGTATCCTTCTGGATTGCCTCTCTAGGATGGGTCTCTGGCACACTGTTTTACAGATCAGAATCTTTCTTGGAGGGGTGAATTCAGACAGTGGTGCTGGGGGATGCCTATTCAATACCCTGGCCTCTATCCTGTTGTGTCCCCTCGTGGCTTGATTCTGTCCCCTGTGCTGTTTAATATTTACATGAAACTGGGAGAGGTCAGCCAAAGTTTTGGGGTTCAGCGTCATTAATATGCTGACGACATACAACTCTGTCTCTCCTTTCCATCCAATTCCAGGGAAGCTATTTCTGTACTAAACCAGTGTTTGCTGTCAGCAATGGATTGGTCAAGGGTAAACAAATTGACTCTTACTACAGACAAGACCAAGGTGCTTCTGGTCAATCAGAAGGCCAGTCAGGGAATAGGGATTCAACCCATGCTGGATGAGGTTACATTCCCCCTGAAATCTCAGGTTCGCAGTTGGGGTGTGCTCTTGGATTCATAACTGAGCCTGGATGCCCAGGTTTCAGCTGTGGCCAAGAGTGCATTTGCACAGTTAAAGCTAGTGCACCAGTTGTGCCTGTGTCTTGAGAAGTCAGATCTGGCTGTGGTGACAAGTGCTGTGATTACATCCTATTTTGCTACTGTAACGCACTGTATATGGGGCTCCCTTTGGAAAGTGTTCAGAAACTTCAGTGAATCCAAAATACTGTAGCCAGGCTGTGGATCGGCGCTGGCTCCAAGGATCATATGAATTCCCCTGTCAAAACAGCTGTATTCGCTTCCTTGTTTCCAGGCAGAATTCAAAGCACTAGCCCTAAATGGCTTGGGTCCAAACTATCTGAAAAACCATATCTCCTCACATATGGCAGTATGATAATTCAGGTCTGCAGGAGAAGGCTTTCTCTCAGTCCCACCAACTTTGCAGGTACAGCTGGTGAAGACTTGGGAGAGAGATTTCTCTGTGGCTGCTTCCAGAGTGTGAAACTCCTTTTCATGGGAGGTCCTGTTGGCCCCTTCCTTGTTCTTTCTGGTGGCCTATGAAGACGTTTTTATTTAGGCAGGCTTTTGAATTTTAATTATGGAGTGGTAGTGTGTATGTAAGCAGTGTGCTACTGTAATCTTTTTATCTTTTATAGAAACTATGTTCCAAATACATTTTAAGTGTTTTTCCTATCTTTAAGCATGTTTTAATGATAGTGATATTTAATTCCTTTTCAGTTTTTGTAAATTAATGTTTTTTGCAGCATGTTTTTCAATTCTTACAAGCTGCCCTGAATCCCATTTGGGAGAAAGGTGGGATATACATTCAGTAAATAAATAGAAGAAGGTGGATCTGAGCTATTCTCTGTCAAACCAAATTAATTCCTGTCAGGTGTGAACCACATGTATGGGTGGCACGGTTTTATTGAAGTCATGCTGAATCCTTTTGGAGGTGGGTGGGATTGTTACACTGGGTCTCAGAGCTCCTCTAGAGAAATTGAATAGAAGGGTCAGTGGGAAAATGTGGCAGAAGAAGGGAACACTCCTGTCTCTCTGTCTTTCTGGGTGCCTTGGACATGTCAGAATAGAATCCTACATTGAAATGTTTGGAGGACCAGCCTTTCCTATCACTAGAGAGTCAAACATGGAGGATCAAGTATTTGTGTATTTTAGAATGAAAGGGCTTTGAGCAGAAACTTGTATATTCTTCATTTTGGTTTAGCTTGTGTCAATTGAAAAACATACTCCTTATCTAAAGTGACACCCCATATGAACTGGGGTCAGACTACTGAAAGCCAGCTTATTGGTTTGATCTTGCAGTTCCTGTTTCTCTTAAAACTTTTTTTCATGTCTCTTTCCAGTGAAGACAGAATCCGTTGCCCACAGAGAGATTTCCACATCTTGTTTGTTCCACGGCGCAGTTTGTTGTGTGAACAGCGGCTGAAAGATCAAGGCGTCCTGGGCTCCTTCATTCATAGAGAGGAGTACAGCCTGGACCTCATACCATTTGATAGTGACCTGTTATCCATGGAATCTGAAAGTGCCTTTAAAGTCAGTGTTTCTTTCTGTTTGTAGTGAGTAGAATGAGGTGTTTTTTCTGAACTGAGTCCCTAGCAGGAGTTTTGCTAACACCACCAGTTGTATCCATTACTCTGACAAATCACCAGCAAACAGCAACTTTGGCTTCCTGCTGACTTGAGATATAAATATGAACTAGATCTTTCCTATTCCCCGCCCACTTTATCTTGCACCAAGGAAGGTAAGGCACAACTGTGTGCTGTATTGCCAGACAAGAAATAATAGGCTTGAATAGAGAGAAGGTAGATCACCTGTGTGGAGTTCTGTTCCACAATTCCAACCGCAGTAATTGCGGCCCCATCACTATAGGGCTTGGAACAGGCTTTAAAGATCTGTTTGTTTGGAACCACCATTTCTTAAAATGATGCTGGTTTGCTTTAATACTGAATTAATTTTTAAGAACATAAGACTTTTCTTATGGGTCTCGAGTCTCTGCTGGATGAGAGCAGAGACCCATCTGTTTCAGCCTTCTGTTTGCAGAATGGCCAAAGAGCTGCCTATGGGTGGCCCACCAGCAAGAGATGAGGGAAAGCACAATTTTCTTTTCACGTTCCCTGACATTTGATTTGTAGAAGTACACTGTTTTTGATATTGGAGGTGATGCATAGCCAGCCACTGGTGGCTCTAGCTTTCTTGGATTTATTGAATCCTGTTTTAAAGCCATCTAAGCTACCAGACCTTACTATGGCTAGTGGCAGTGAATCCACAGTTCTGGTATGTTCTGTGTACAGTAGCCTGAATCTCCCACCATGATGTTTCAGTGAATGACCCTGGCTTCTATGATTATGCAAGAAAAGCTGCTCCCGATATACATCCTTTGCACCATGTGCATTTTTCACTGTATTATCATTCTCTTGACTTTGTGTTGTTTTTAAGAATGCCGTGGCTTTTCTTGTCGTTTTGTTGCATGGATGGTATTAACTCAGGTTTGCTTTATGGCGTTTTATGATTAAGTGGGAATATTTTATATGGTGGAACCCATCTTGTGAGGGAAGCCTAAAATCATTGGTTAGCTATTAAGAGGATCACCTCTTCTTGCACAAATCTGCCCAGGAAGCAGGACCTGTTTGGGAGGGTCTCTCCTGGTTACCACCACCCAGTCAGGTATTGGAAGGACTCAGATGTCTCTTTGAATTCTGCAGTAATCCTATTTGCAACTGAGGCTTTTTAAGCTAAGAATACTGGCTATATCCTGTGTCTCTCACCACCTTTCTGACCTTTCTTTTGTAGGAGTGTTACTTAGAAAATGACCAGACCAGCCTTTACCATGCAGCCAAAGGCCTCATGACCCTCCAGGCACTTTATGGAACAATTCCACAGATCTTCGGAAAGGGAGAGTGTGCACGGGTAAAGATGAACTGGAATCTTTCCTGTATCAGGGTTCCTGAATACAGTTTTGTAGTGTGATTGCTCCTTTGTGGGGAGCATCTAAATTGGGGTTACCAACAGGAGATTGGGATTTACTGGTAATGCTCTAGCTGTGAAGCAAAAAGGCAAGAGATTTGGGCTGCAAACTATTAAACAACAGCAGCAGCAACAAAATGACTTTTCTTCCTATGTTACATTGATGAAGTGCAGAAATCCGGGGGTAACCAGGAGTAGACTGCTGTGTGACAGGGTAATGAGCTCAGTGCAGCTCTTGAGCTGAAAACCAATTCCTAGGTTTAGGTCGAGAGTGGGAGTTATGTGGCCCCCCCAGTAGTGAGGAGGACTGTGAGTTGCTGTTCAATATCCAGAGAGCTGAATGATTCCTGCTCCCTGCTTCAAAATGTGCTCAGATGCACTCTGTCCTTGAATTCTAAGTTTATCTCTTTCCCACCTGGCTGTGGTTAGTTAGGGCTCAAATAAATTAGACATGGCAAGCCTAAAACCTGCCCCCGCCCTTGTCCCCCCGCTGTAAGGCACAAACGACGCATGTGATTGTAGATTGCTCTTCTATACTATCCAGAGAATGGCTTCTTTTGGATGCAGTTGTATTCAAAGAGACACACAGTATATCCTCTATATGTAAGGAATCCACTCTGTCTGTATCATAGTTGATTTGTATTTATCCTGTGAAATAAGAAAGGTCAGTTTAACCTCGATAATGTCATGTACTTTTTCTTGAATGTTGAAAAGTGCCAGTCATACTGGACTGTTCTTTTATGTCCCAATCATAATAGAACATTGGTCTAGAACTTCACTACAATTGCAGGAAAAGAGAAATGCATGCTAAAAGCTGTGTAAAGGTTTGGGGTAGCAGTTATTGCTTGTAGCCTGGCCTGTAATCCCCTGAATACTTCTCTCTTCAGCATGTAGCAAATATGATGATCAGGATGAAGCGTGAGTTCTCTGGCAGCCAGAATCCAATATTCCCTGTCTTTGATACCCTCTTGCTGCTTGACCGCAACGTAGATTTGATATCACCGCTGGCTACACAGCTGACCTATGAAGGGCTTATTGATGAAATATATGGAATTCAAAATAGTAAGTAAACAGGCATGATGAGCATGATAGAATTAGTGTATCTAGAGGCTAATCAATCAGGTGAGAAAGAGATGAGGTCCTTGACTAGGTCATATTTTCTCTTGATGTAGCAGTCAACAGGCTCTTCTTATTGGTTACATTCTTGTAAAGCAGGAGGGGCAGAGTGCAACCTGTGGGCCCCATGTGGCCTCTGGGACCCAGATTTGTGGCCCCTGAAGTTCTTTACCAGTCCTCCAAAGCACCAACCCTCATAGTTGTTTTTTTAAAAAAATAGCAGTATGCTTTTCAGGCAGTTTTGCCCCCAAACCACCCAGAAAGCTTCCCAAACATGAGAAAACATGAAAATGGCCCCTTCCCATCCCCACAAGCACCTCAGAGGTCCATATTACAACCAAACACCTGTTTGCCTCTGCAGTTCCTCTTAAAATGGCAACAGGAAATGACAAGACGTCATTTCCTGTTGCCATTTTGAGCAGGACTGCAGAAGATAATAAAGATAGTTGGCCTTGGGGGTGGTAGCTCCCAGGGGAATCTGGGAGGGAATTGATCCCTGGCCCTCATGCAATTGCCCACCCCTTGTGTAAAGAAAGAATGAAAAACTGACCTCCCAGTTTTCCAGAATGTGTCTTGACATTTCCTATTAGAAGTTAAACTTTCAAAAGATAGTTGTAGCACCAGTGGTAAGTCAGTGTAATTATTTCACTTATTTTGTTCAATGTGCCTTTCCCTACATGCTTATAAAGCTTTAGGACAGCTCTTTTCTTGCCTTCTGTGTTTTGGCAGCTTATGTGAAACTCCCTCCAGAAAAGTTTGCTCCCAAGAAACAAGGGGAGGGTGGCAAGGATCTCCCAACAGAGCCCAAGAAGCTGCAGCTGAATTCTGCTGAGGAGCTCTACGCCGAGATCCGAGACAAGAACTTCAATGCTGTAGGCTCTGTGCTGAGCAAGAGAGCCAAAATAATCTCAGCTGCATTTGAGGTAATGGAACTCCACCATTTTACTCTGCTATCTCGTGTGTGGGGCAGATGTCCCTTTTCCAGATTGTAAGTCCATCTGAAGTGTCCGTTCAGCCTTGGAAGTATGCCATGTTAGTGCAGTTGTAGTGTACTTTGCACTTGCAGTATGCTGGACAAATCAGAGGACAGATCTATATTTTTGCTTCAGAGTTAGCTGTAGGTAAGATTAGTGCATTTTAGCCTATCCTATCAAATTGATGAAAACCAAGCAATCAAACCCTTCCATTAAAGGTTGATGGCACAGAGTTCTATCAGCTACATAAACTCTGCAAATAAACAAATCTGTTCTGCCATTTGTATCATTCTGGTTTTACTAGTCAAGAAGAGGGGTAACTTGTAGAGGACTCTAAGGCTTTGTTTGTGGAGATCTTACCTCTTTTGCTATTGAGAACCCAGCAAGCATTGTCCACAGCTTCCTGACTGGATTGTGATGACCACTGTAAGAACTAGAAGCATGATTGTTTTTAATAAAGTTGAATTTAGTGCCCAGCATCATGCTACCAAGGCATATTCTCCAACTTGCTTATGATAGGTCGGAATCAAATATATCCAAGGAAATGACCTGGCCAGTCCAATCTGGCAAGGTGAAAACATGAGTGACTTTGCCCTTTGCAGATACATCTGTGTCCGCTGCTATATTGATGGGAGGATACTCATCCGCAGGCCTCCTCTTAATATGCTAATGCACAAAAGGGCACAACTCTTGACTGTGTGGCTGCATGTTTTGCTTTATTTGACTGCATCTTTATCCCATCTTTTCCCTAAAAAGTAATATTCAAGGCATCTCACAACAGGATGATAATGATAACAACAGCAATAATAACAGCTGTGTTTTTTAGTTGGTTCAAAGGCCAGGCTAAGTGCATTTGCCTGTTGGACAGGGGCCCACATGAAAGGTTGAGCTCTGTAATTGGCCTAAGCATGAATATGAGTGCTTTTCTGCTGAAGAGGAGGAAAAAAGATGCAGAGGTTGTCAGATATAATAGGTGATAATGAAACAGCAGCTTATGGGTAGCAGTGAGCTTATTAATGGCCGCCTTCATTATACTCTTCCTGCCTGGGCTTGTCATTTGTACAGTTGACACTTGGATCAAATTCTTTACTTTCAACAAAATGTGTTTGAATGTGTGGGTGCCTCATTTTGTTTCCTTGTTTCTTTGATCTACCTATATGTAAAATGCAAACATCTGGATTATCCTCATTCACAGGTCATTGCACACCTCTAGCAATCAGGCCTGGGAGTTAAGCTCTGTGCTTGTCGCCGCACTGAGATAAAAAGATTGTTTTCTATTCAGATGATCATTTCTCACATTATTACACTGGCCCAGTTTAGAATATTTATGACTTGCTTTTCAGTCAGCATTCTCAGAGCCAAGAACAGAATTTAAAAAGAAGATATGACATGAAAACAATGAAATGCAAATAAGAAAACAAGAGGAACAAATCAGGAAAACAAGTGGTGCCCAGTTACTGGGGTGCTTGTCTTGGGCCACTTTCATCTAGCTAAATAAACAGATTTTTCTTCCCACTCTATTTTGAGCCCAGTGTGACTTCAGCATACTCTGCTGTGCTTATCCTTCCTAGAATGCTGTGTGGTACATTAGGCTGAGAAAGATTCTTGCCTTGCTGGGTGCCATATTAAAACTTAGGCCTTCATAGGTCCTAGTCCACTATACTGTCCTCTGCATCACACAGTCTACTGTTCGGACACTAGAAAAGTAAGAATTCTGTTTCTGAGGAAGAAAACAAGAACGTGCAAGAGGATACCAATCAAGGGGATACTTAGTTAGGAAGTTGCTCAGACTGCCAGGCTGGCACCTTGCTGTTCCTTGGGCAAGTTTTATACACTGCAAAAGAGTTAAGGAAATGTGGGTCTAGATACTCGATTTTGTGGGGAAGTTTCATGGCAAAGAAAGCTGCGTACTGGGCAGTGGAATGAGGCTTCTTTTGCCACAAACAAGGCAGACTTTTTCTTAGGTGAGTCACTGAATGTAATATAAGCAACTAGTCACAGTTGTGACCGCCTGTGAGCCAGAAGAGATCAACTTTTAACTGCTGGCTGCTGGTTTTTTATTTTCTCAGGAAAGACATCATGCTAAAACTGTTGGAGAGATCAAACAGTTTGTTTCACAGCTACCACACATGCAAGCGGCAAGAAGCTCTTTAGCTAACCATACTTCTATTGCGGAACTAATCAAAGACATCACTAGTGAGTATTCCAGCTTTTCCCCCTCACTTTCTGCTCTCTTGCATTAAATGAAGAATCAGCTTTAACAAATTGCATGTTGATCAAGTTACACTGGAAAGATTCCAACACTCTTCATGACTTTACAATCCATGTGGATATACTGAAGAGCCAGTGTGGCATAGCAGCCTGAGCATTGAACTAGAAATCTGGGAGAGCAGGGTTCAAATCCTCACTCAGCTGTAGAAGCCCACAGGGCAGCCTTGGGCACATCACCTCATTTTCAGATGAAGGCAATGGCAGACTCCCTCAGAATAAAGTTTGTCACAAAAACCCTAGGGTAGGGTTGACTTAGGGTTGCCGTAAGTCAGAAACAACTTGAAGGCACACAACAACAGGAGACATACCAAATATAACTTGCTTTTATACTGGGGCAGGAAACCATGGAAGGTGTGGGGATCCAATATTCACCCCATATCCCTGAGTAGACAGCCCCCCCCCTTAGAGAACCAGTCAAGGAACCACTGAAACAAAACCAGAAGTAAAAATGTTGAGTGGTTCTTTTCCACTGGTTTTCACAGGAATTGGGTTTTCTTGAAGATAAATACCGCTCCTGGAGGCCTCTAGGAGAGGTGTTTGACCCTTTGCGGGTGATATTGAGGCTCAGGGTGTTTGTGGGGGATTAAAGGAGGGCTGCAGTCTGCCCACCCCAATTTACTGTTTTTCTTATGTATGTGTTTACTTAAGCGTCAGAAGACTTCTTTGATAACTTAACAGTGGAACAAGAGTTTATGTCAGGAATAGACACTGATAAGGTATGTGAAAATCCTCTTTAATAGCTGATTTTTTTTCACTGTTCGTCTTCCTTGGAATAGTGGTTGGGTGTACTTCTCGCTAAGAAGAATTTGTCTTTGGCCAATTTGAATTTGATCAGTTGTAGAATTTCTACCTAGGTCACTGGCATTCTTACTTTTACAAAATGCTGTAGATTTCTAGGGGGTGGGAAGCCATATTCTGCAGCTCTGTGTGCATACCTACAAAGGAGAGTTAAATTTTGTGCTCAGGTTCTTTAAGACTCTGGCCCAGAGTTTGATGGTTTCTATTTTTTTTTCTGTTTAGGTCAACAATTACATTGAAGATTGCATTGCCCAAAAACATCCCCTGATCAAGATTTTGAGGCTGGTTTGCCTGCAGTCAGTGTGCAACAGTGGCTTGAAACAGAAGGTCCTGGATTATTATAAGAGAGAAATTCTCCAGGTTAGACTTACGAAGAGGTCAATGTTGATTTATTGGGAGGGCCTGCTGGCTGCACAGTAGTTGGTGGAGAATCCCAGGCTGTTAAAGTTGAATGTTGGATGTTGTCAGAGGTGGACGAGGCTCACGGGGAAAAAAACTCCCTTGGTCACTGTCTAGAATTGTCACCCTCCTCCTACCCTTTATTGATTTTGTGGGGTGAGGTGGAGACAGAGATGCTCAGTTATTCTTTTACTCCAGTTCTTGACCTCCACAGCAAGTGGCTCATGGAGTTTTGGGGCACTATCTGGGAATAAGTTCTTTTGAACATAGCAGGGGCTTATTTCCAAGGGAGTAAGTTGTCATTGAGCCCCAACTTGCATGTTTTCTCTGATTCCAAAGTAAGAATGTTAGAGATGCCATCTTTCATGTACTTTAAAGGTAAGTTGGACATAGTCTTGAGAAACCTAATTTTTTTTCCTTCAGTCCTTGCAGATTATGTTAATCTTTAGCCAGTTAAATTAAAGGGGAGGGTGTGTATATAAAGCTACAGCCCCGGCGATGCTAAATGTGAATTGTTCTTATTACAGACCTACGGCTATGAACACATACTAACCCTAAATAATCTAGAAAAAGCGGGACTCTTGAAGGCCCAGTTAGGTAGTAGAAACAGCTACCCAACAATTCGGAAAACTCTACGCTTGTGGATGGATGATGTCAATGAACAGGTAAGATTAGCCTTTGTCCCTTAATTTTGTTGCTGCTAAGAAATGTATTGTAAGGTGATTTGGAGTCACTGTGCTGCTCTTCATTGACTTTCCTTTCGACAGAATCCCAATGATATTTCCTACGTATACAGCGGTTATGCTCCTCTGAGTGTGCGCCTGGCACAACTGCTTGCCCGGCCAGGATGGCGAAGCATAGAAGAAGTTTTAAAGCTGCTTCCAGGCCCGCATTTTGAAGAGAGGCAGCAGTTACCAACAGGGCTTCAGAAAAAGCGTACGTATGTTTGGTCGGACCATTTGTATTATAACACTGTTCTGGTTTTGCTTGTAAATGTGTAAAAGCTGTTAATGACGAACACCAGGATCCACCAGTTTCTTTTAGCATTAGGAGCTGCAGGGTACAGACACCAGACCTTCCTTATCCTGCCAGATACAGCTTTACGTGCACATCCTCGTTTCCTACAAACACAGTGGTGCATGCACAGTGGAACATAACACAGAGCCCTGGATCAGGTGCATGGGTGCAGTCTGGTGAAAGGCACCCACGTCCCATGAATTTCAGTGCAGTTTTGCCAGGATGTAAACTCTGAGTGACACCCTGTGGCCTAAATCTTACTGTAAGTCCTAACTAGAGGAGACACATTGAATCAATTGGATTTTGTATTTGTCCATTCACCATTCAACAGCTGACTGAATCAGTCTACTCTGGTTGAGATTAACCAACAGGATGCCAGTCAAGATGCCATCTCTGTCAAGTATTTTGGAATTAAGAGCAAATTTCTAGCTCCGCAGACTTAACACGAGATGGTCTCAGCCTAGAGGATAATATATAACACCATCATCCACTTTAAAAAAAGCCACTTTAGATGCAGCTCACTTTTGTTTTGAGCAACTGAAGAAGGCAGAAACAACAACTTTGTAACATTTATAAAGTTCTGTTTGCTAATCACGCTGCTACATATTTATTTGTACCTATTTTGCTTACGTGAGGGTCCCTGTTTTTTTTCAAATTAATCAGGAGAGTCTTTTCCCTTGTCAAGTGCCTAATTTGAAATTTAATTTTGTTGGGAGAGGGTTCTGTATGCTTAGGTTTGAGTGGAAATACACCAAAGATAATTTTGAAGCCAATTTTTAGTTCTTCTGCCTGTCTCTCTCTCTTTGCAAACAATGCAGGCCAACATGGAGAAAACAGAGTCACTCTAGTATTCTTCTTAGGTGGCGTGACTTATGCTGAAATTGCAGCCCTCCGGTTTCTGTCTCAAATGGAAGATGGGGGCACAGAATATGTGATTGCAACAACTAAACTAATCAGTGGAACAAGCTGGATCAAATCTTTGATGGAGAAGCTAGAGCCGCCACCTTTCTAGAATGAGAATCTGCCCAAATATGAAGCAAGATCATCCCTTGCCAGTATCTTCAGAACAAGTGGAGAAGAAACGTACTGGTATTGGAGAATGACTCTAGGCCCTCTTGCTGAATTCAGTGCATGGAGCAGGGTGTCTCTCTTTATGCAGCTTTCCTATTTTGATTGTTCAGAACTTCACAAGGACAGGTGCCTCTGAAAGAGAGAAAACTAGCAAGAAATGCCATGTCACAAAGGAAGATTATTTCTACTGCTCATTTCTCAACTAGAGACTCAGCAGGACAGTTAAGCTATGGGATCGATCTTTGGCTGGGCCTTGCACCGCAACCACTAGCTTTAGTGCTAAATTCGTATTATTTATTGTAGATTCTAAGCATCTCTTTGTGGTGGACACATTCCATAATCTCTCAGGAGAGTTTTCCTGATACTTAACTCTCTCCCATCTATACTGTGATGTATTTTCCTTAAACCTTCTTCCCAGACACTTGGCTTGTAGGCAGCCATGTTTTCCCTTAAGCTATCATGCCAAATGTATTTGTACAGCTGCAATTCCAATGAAGCTGAGGTTCACAGCACTGTATTGTCTGGATTTTTTTTTTTAGTTGACTTCAACACCATTGTCTCTGTCATGTATATATTGCAGAACATCTAGGAACCCACCCTATCTCCTTCTCTTCTCTGAACTGTCTAAACAATATTAGAATAGTTTCGTCATTTTCTGTGCCAGAATAAGGGAGCATTCTGATTTCACTGTAGATTGTGTCCTTAAAAGTTTCCAAGAATTTGCAGCACGTCAAACAGTCTTGTAAAGTTTGCCGTGTCAACAACGGTAAGAAGTGGGACAAGAACATGGGACATTTTGCTGACTGTGGTTAACTGTTCTCTGAAGTCAGTCAGCTGTGGCCAGTGAGGTTGCTGAAGTTTTTCTACATATACAAATGTAAGGCAAGAGATGATTATAATAAAATGCATTCTCACACATGTGTGTGTGTGTGTGTGTGTGTGTGTGTGTGTAGTGAACACCTACTATTGATTTGTCCAGAACATATTCTGAAGGTAATGACTAAGTCAATTTTCATCCTGTATAGAACCAGTATATAATACGTACATTACTCTGACAGATAATAGGCAACCCATTTCATCTGATTTAAGGCACATAAAAGGCAGAACATGTGTTTACAGTAGTCTGCACATCACATGGTGAAGAGAGGGAAGGGTTAAGCGTGGTTTTTGCTTCCAAGAATTCCCCTTTTTTTCTAGGCTGCTGCCACCTACTTTTCTCAGTAACTTCTCTTGGGTCTTGTTTGCCCTTAGCTGTCAAATTGTTTCCTATTTCAAGTTCTGTCATGTTCTCGTGGATATTTGAAAAGTGTGTTCTCACAGAAAGAGCTCTCTAGGTAGTACTGTTCAGTTTTATATGAATTTAAAAAAAAATCCCGAAAATTAAAATCTTTTTTGCCCTGATGATAATGTTTTGTCTTTTGACTTCACTTCGACTTCTCCCTAAAGAAGATGCAACTTGTATTTGTTGGCATCTTACGTGTTTCTTTTATATTTTATATTGAATTTAGATGGTATGAATTGTAGATATTGCCAATTTTGTAACTGTAGCTTTTAAAAATTATTCTCATGTATGAATTCCTTTGAGCAGGCATATGACTCTAAAAGGCAGTATATACAGATAGGAAAAGCAAAATGGCAAGAGTCACATTTGTAAGCAAACTAGATTTTTTTGCAATTGCAACTATACCGTAGTGTTTTCTCACTATTTTTAGTGACTGCTTACTGTGTTGAACAGTTATTCGCCCTTTCAAGGCAGCTGACACCCTAAATCATTTTTAAAAGCTATAAGTAAAATCAACAACAATATCCACAAATCATGCCATCTAAAACCAATAATGGAAGAACAAAAGCAGCATCTTAGATGATATCAGTGCAGGCTAAAGTGGCATGTTGAAGAGCAAATACTACTGTAACAGTTATGTTACCCTAAGCTTTAGTAACTGTTCTAAAGCCCCTCGTCCTGTTTACTGCCTTGCCTCCAGAGGGCCTGGGGCTTGTTAACACAGATTCCTAAACTGAGGAGAGCTTGCATGTTTCCGGGAAAAAGCAAGTGGTCTTGACCAAATCTCTGGGGAGGTAATTAGACCCTAACAGGCTTCCGGATCAGAAGGCTGATAATTTGATAAAGAAGAGCGCCTGATTAAATTTAGAGTCCATTTGTGAAGCCATAATGTATCTCAGAGGGAAAAATATGCAGCAGCAATGCTTTCAGCTGAAATAGCCAGGAGGAGGCAGGCAACGTGAAGTGCCAAAAATAAACTTTTTCAAAGGGTAAGTACCTCTCAGATAAACTATGTTGTTGTACAGCAACGCTCCTCTGCTCTAGGCATAGGTACTGCAGTCCAATAATGTCTAGAGGGCCAAATGCTCCCCATCTCAATTGTATACAGCATAATTAACTGTCATTTCTTGCCTTTCATGGGGATGAATTCTCCCCTTTTGGAGTGAAGCTCAGAAGGAAGACGGCTCCATGTTTTCAGCAGGGACAGGAAATGTGTAGCCCCTTCCCCAAAGTTGCTGGGCTGCAGCTTCCCTCATCCCACCTCACTGGCTATGCTAGGCTGTCACTAGTTGTTCACAGCTTGAGCCATCTGTGCATAATGTAGACTACCTGATACTGGGGAGCTCATGAATACTTCCCAATGCAGTCTTCAGCATCTTTCCAAATCTGTCCTCACATTTCTGAGGCTGGGGCAAGAGGTACTTAGTGCCACACCAAGGCATCTGCTGTCCTAAATGGCCTTAGAGCTGAAAAATAGGCAGGGCATTTTCCTAGATTTACTCATCACCTTCCCTTGATTTCAGTTAAATAAACAAGCATGATTCACGTTTGAGCCATAAAGCATTTCTTTTCTATTGAGCTGTCCTGTTTTAATAGACATGGTGTGTCCTTCCCTTTAGGAAGAGTGCAGACCCACAGCTTAGAAGTCACACATTACAAATAACAATTTTTCCTGTAATGAGTTACTGTGAAAAACAGGCCATAAAATGTTCCACTTCCCATAAAAGCAATGAATGGTAAGATTTATTGTCGCCCCCCACCCCCTCACCAAATGTAACAAGTGATGTACACCTGTCACTTTGTCTCATTACTTGAGGAGGTGACTAAAAGGCTTTCTTTGCCGTATTGGGGGATTTTCCCTCAAAATGTATGGTCATTTTCTTACTTTTTCTTTCAGATAGTTTTTTGTTTCTTCAAAAATGAATTAAAAAGTGTTGTAATATCTAATGATTCTCACACAGACAATTTATTTAAGAATTTTGGAAGATAAAAAGTAAAGATTTTGAAAAGAGTAAGTCAGACTTTGAAATATTATTATGTACTATTGATGAACACTTGATTGCCAAATTACATAAATTTCTGTTGAAAAGGGAGCTGGAAGATGAACACGTCAAGGATTATATGATTAACAAAGAATTTTGGATATACTATACCTATAAATCCATGGGAGAGACTATCGACAAAAGAAATTAAAAGTATACTTTGCTATGATTTGTAAAAGAAATTATTATAAAATGATGCTGCATTGGTATATGTGGTGGACTTGTAATAAGGCTAAAAAATTTTGGATGAAAATACAGAATATGATACAAAAAATTCTGCAATGTCAAATCTGTAAGAATCCTGAATTGTTTCTACTAGGAATTTGGGGAGAAGATACTAACATCAATAAGCAACAACAGAAAGTGCTTCACTGTATGTTATTGGCAGCAAGACTACGTTATGCAAAGTTTTGAAAGAAAATGGGGATCTCATCAATGGCTGAATGGTTTAGTACGTTGAGGGCAATAGTGGAAAGGAATAAACTTACTGCTAGATTAAAGGGTCATATGGAAGAAGATTTTGTTTTGGAATGGAAATCTTTAATTGATTACTTCAGGGAAAACAAGGGTGAATTGATGACTTTAGGATTTTGAACTTGCATGCTGGTTTCTATAAATCTCTGCTTCTACTGTTATCCTAAGTAAGATAATATGAAAATAAAAGATGACCTTAAGTTGTTGCTAATCTAATATCTTTTAATAGCCTAAGCATGGTTACATTTAAAGCATACAGTTGGCCCTCCGCATTCGCTAGGGTTAGGGGATCAAGACCCTCGCAAAAGTGGAGAAATTGCAAATATCAAAGTGTGTGGGGGGAGGTGACTGAGGCACAGTGGGGAGAATGGAAAACCAAGGTCCAAACCAGGTGACGGAAAGGGGGCATGGGTGGGCATGGAGACCCTGTATTTCTCACCCATCTCCTTCCTTGTGAGGGGACATCATAAGAGGTCTTGTGATGCTGAGAAAACAGGCTGCAATCTATCCTTAGTTGGCCAAGCAGCAGCTGGTAGAGGACGAAGAGGACCAGAGGCATATTTTCAAAGGGCTGTTTTTTAAAGTTTTTAAAGTTTTTTTAAGTTGTAAGATTGTTTTTAAAGGGTCAGATCAGAGCCACCCAGAGGGAAGGTTGCCCCAGAAAGAAAGTGCCTGAGGTGTGGGGGGCAGGGGTTGGAGAAATTCACAAATCATCAAATCCATGAAAATCAAACCTGCAAATGTGGAGGGCAGACTGCATATGTTAAAAAAACGTTATACAAGTTATATAAGGGTGGGAACCAATTCTTAAATAGTTGTTGTTTTCCTTTGTTAATTTGTTATTTAATTTGTTATTAGTGCCAAATTGTTAATTTAGTTTAGCTAAGTTTTGGTTTGATTTACTATACTTGCCGGCATATAAGATGCATCCCATATATACACTGGCAAATACTATATGCTGCACATAAGACACACCGGCATGTAAGATGCACCCCATTTTCAAACAGTATTTTTCGGGGGGGAAAGTGAGTCTTATACACCAGCAAATACAGTAATTATATAAGAGTTATGTTTGTAATGTTTGCCATTGTTTGGTATATTTTTTTTAGATTAGGAGTATGGTTTTGTATGGTTTATCTGTGTATGTGTTTTGTATTTTTATGTTTAAATGTTAATAGAAAAATTATTTTTTAAAGATGAACTAAACAGTAATGAAGAAATAATGGCTGAGATCCTGCATGAGGACCGCATGGCATGTAGGTGGAGTTACACATATTGGCCAGAATCCCGTTGGAGATTTGCGTCTTCATAAGTAGACGTACATATGCAGGAACTGGAATGGCACAGTTTCACCATGTCCATATCCACTAGAGGGCTGTTGTCACAGAGCAAGCACAGTGTCCAATGCACACTGGTGACTGATGCACCACAGGACTGATGTGCAGTGGAACCCATGCGTATCAGTGGGACGTAGTCTTGCTGTGTCCACTATGCATCTTTGTAATTCAATAAAGACATTCCTTAACTCCTCTTCTATGTTGCTAGGAATACATGAAATTAAGTAATGTAACAGTTCACACCGGATTCCAGCAAATGGCTGCAGGCCTGTACGCCTCAGCATATTGTAGTAGGGCTGCATATTGTCCTATGCCAGGCTGAGCTATATACTGTCAGGACCCAGGGAAACTGAACAGTTTCTGAAACCCCCACTGCCTGCCCATGCTGTGCTTCATGGGGAGTGGGCAGAGCACAGAAGTGTCAGGCTATGTGCTTAGGGACAGAGGCTAAATGACTGTAGCACTGCTGAAGTCTTGCATCTGGTTACAATTCTGCCTGCTCCCTATGAAGCACAGCATGGCCACAAGGGGGCTGGCTTCAGGGCCAGTTCAGTAAGTTGTGGGGGTGGCTTTGGGCACCGTAGGAGAAGGAACAGAATATCAACCCCCTACAGCACCCAGAAAAGGACACATGCATGAAGAAGGGAAACATACATGTGTGCATGCCCCTAACAGGGTGCCAGCCAACTTGTGCTGTGCAGCCCTTATGTTAAATGGCAGTAATACACAATTCATCCAAGACATCAAATCTGCAACTAAAGGTACAACCAAATGTGCAGGGCAAATGTATATGCACTGGGCATCCATGTACAACAACATTACATGTGCAGCTCTGCTTCCACAACCTTCTGTTCCCTTATCTATACTCCACTTTTCCCCAAAGCTTGGATTCAGGTGGATTATAAGATGTTGTGTTTAAAAACGAACTAAATGCAGCTGTTCTGCATCTGACAAAAAAGTCTAACCACTTGCATGGGGAAATTCTGTATACACAAGACACCAAAAGGATTGGTGTCCAATGAATCCAACAGGATTGGTACCAGTCAGTACCCTTCTAAGTCACTTTTTTAAAAATGCAATGTTCACAGTAATTATTTATTTCCCCTGACCCATGGAAGTGCATCAAATTACAAAACAAAATATTTTTTTAAAAGTTAACTTTCCAAGCTCTGCACAGGACTGACATTAAACCATACAATAAAAGTCTGTATTTAGTTATTTTCCAAGGACAAAGCCACTCTCAATGCTGACTGTAGAAATTTTCCACAAGGAGTATACGTACTTGCTTTCCTCTTGGCTCCTGCTCCGGTCTTAAGCAGCTGCTGTACCAAACTATACACAGCAATGTTTCTGGGGGAAAAGTACAACATATAATACAAAAAAAACAGTGCATTATTTTTATGGGAGAAAGCACCATTTATGAAAAAGCAGCAAAAATAAAGTCTTCCAGCACTTTAAAGATCTATTACCCCAAAGTATTTTGTGGACTAAAACCCACTTCATCGGATGCAGATAAAGTAATTGGGCTGTAATAAAAAAATTAACCTGTCTGCATATGTTATATTTTAATTAAAAAGAAACTTGGAATATTTTTCCTGTCTGCAACGAAGGCGAACAAAGAACCTATATATATACCCTATCCTAGAATCGGTTCTTGGCCACACCTATCCCATTAGTACTTGAGTAGCCTTGTAAATACAGCGTCATTATGCCTGCCTCTTCAGATTAACAGGATATAAGAACCAGATATATTGCAATCTTCTCCACAAACCAGACATTCGAGAGCAAGCGAGCCGCAGACCAGAAACAAAGGTAAAGAGGAACTTTCAGTGCCATCTTTCATCCAGGGTAAGCAACTTCTTATCGGCTGTATTTCATTTTTATATATCTCTTTCTAATGCTGAAAATATTATAAAATTGTGCTCTACTGAATCTATTTTCTTTTTATACAGTTATTCCTTTATATTTTATCTGGGAGAAGATCAATAAAGCATGGTGCTGCTAAAAGTAATTAAAAGGTTTAAATATGAAATACTTTTTAAAAACATGATCCAGTGGTAGTTTTGAGCAATTATTGCAAGTGCTTCGTATTCTAGAAATTCAATTCACTCCCAACAGTATTCATATTGTTTGGACAGGAAATAATCTTCCTAGATTAGCCAGAGGCTGATCTTGGCTTTATTTTCTGCTTTTGAGGCAAACATGAGATTATTTAGCATCCAGCATGTTCAATATGTCTCTTTTAAAATTTCTGTATATTTAATATCATGGGAAAAAAGTGGTGTCTTTTATCTTTATACTGCCGATGGATCATCAAAACATATAAAGATTTATCTGAATCTAACAGGACAACCAAGTATAAGCTTTTTGAAAACTTTTTAGAACTACTGCAGCTTGATGTATTGACTTTCAGAAGTGGTGTGCATCAATTTGACAAACAATGGATTTTAAACATTTCCCCACTTTGACTCTGGCTATTTTTGGCAGATGTAAAAAATACAAGAGAGGACAATTTGTACTTAACCCCAAATCATAAACAAAAGTTTTCTGCCAGTCTGTCCATTAGATGCAATTATAACATTAAATATTAAAGTAGGCTCCCTTTAAAGGAATCGACTGGTTAGTGCATTTAGTTGCTATTAATGTACTATTAGCTATAAATCTAGAGTTTTTCCACTCCCACTACCCACACTCCGTTTGAGAGGTCTAATTCTTGGGGTGACAGGAGGATCAATCCACTACATATGGGTTGTGATCCTCGCGCCAGCCGATGCAGGAGAAATTAAAAACTCTCATGTTAGCATAATCCCTTGCATCAATGGGTAATTGTCATCTGTGCATTTTACAGCTTGCTTTATTTCCTAAGCCAATGGTCAGATTTTTGCAAAACTAATTTAAACACTGGCCAAGGAAACAATCACTAGCCTAAATGCAAATCACTAATTTCTTAACAAGCAAACCCTGTAATTTTATATGGGAGGAAGACCCATATGAAGTACTAAAACTTACTTTTACATCCATGTGTATGGGACTGCACTATTAAAAACCAGTTTCCTGGTTGATTTAAGCTACTGTTCTAGGTCACAAGCAGTTTTCACTTCTCAGTGTTAACTTTGCCTCTGCCTCTTTCTTTTCTCTGTCTCTTTTACAAGTGAGGCCATGCCCCCACGTTCATCTCCTCACAAAACCAGAATGATGGAGGATTCCTTTACTCTCCACTTCCTGAAGGTGCTGAAGGAACTCTTGACTTTTGTGCTGTGCAGTTACACTGTGCTGTTAGCGGCGCTTGTGCTGGCTGGCTGGACCACGTATTTCCTGGTGGCTAAGTGAAAGCTGACCCCATGCCTCACCTGCAACTTCCAAAGCAAGCCAAGATTAGCCCTGAAACATGCTGCCTCTCTTTTGCTTCGTATGCTTTTCAAGCTTCTTCTCTTGCTACCTGCTAAATTACTATTGTTAAAATGTTGTAAAGCATGGCAAATGATACAAGAGTTTAAAGTTCTAAAATTTAAATGTTCTCCCAACAGCTCAGCCAGAAGATTACTTTGAAAGTTTCTCCTCTCAATTCATCTTTTTTCTCTTTGGGAATGCCAATATAAAATCTGGAGCTAGATGGTCAAGCTGTAATTGTCCTCTTTTTGTCAGCTTGGTTGATAATAATGTTATCTTTGTTATTATTGTTTTGCTTGGAATACTCTCTTAACATTAACCCTTTGTTCCCAGTGTTCAGTTTTTGTTCTTCTCCCTTGTTAAATCTAAAGCTGCTAACAAGTTACTAATGCCAAGGCTTAAAGCACTGTGCAATTGCTCACTCTTAAAAAGATGCTAAATAAAACAGATCTTGCATTCAGACTGTTAACTGTTTTCATTAAATCTTTATTAAGTGAACAGGTGGTCTTTAAGAACCTAAAAATCCACATAACCCCACATCCTACTCCTATTTCAAATAGCAGAGACACTGGAAGATAGATTTAGAGTGTTCTGAAGGGCAACTGTACCCTAGATGTTTAAACATGATTGATATAATTACATCTAATAATTATTATTCTTAGGATTTTATTTTACTTATTGTTTTAAATTCTGTGGCATTTAACCTGTTATCTAGATAACTGTTATTATCAAGTAAGGGCTTTCTTTAAAGTTCCTGAAATTTCAGATTTTATTACCAAGTAAAGATGTCTCCTTCCTTTCCCCAGTTAATGAATCAAGTATTCAGAAAGGATGTGATTTGACCTAGCTGGCAGTTGTCAAACGCATTAAATAGTGCTATCTGCAAGCAAATGAGTTAAAATGTGTAAATCAGAGGTTACAATATAGTAATGTGCTGGTATGTACCACAAGTATCTGTGTCTACACTGAGAGATAAATAAAGCAGACCCGAAAGTTAACGTCTTGTAGTTCAGTCCTGAATTCTGTGGGTTAACAGAGTGACATGTGAGAGATGAACACTGATACACATGTGGCTTACCTTCCTTCCACAGTATAATGAAGATATATGTTCCTCTTTGCCTTTTGCTGCCAAAGAGAGTTTGTCGAGGAATGTAATTTCATTATGGCTGGTAGAGATTTTCAGTAAACTTTAAAACAGGGATGCGAAATATGTGGCTTTCTGGATTTTGTTGAACTGCAACATCTGTTAGCCCCAGACAATAGTGAGAGATGATGGGAACATTCATCAACTGGAGAGACAAGCATTCCCCATTCTTTCTTAGAATCATAGAATCACAGAATCATAGAAATGTAGAGTTGGAAGAGACCACAAGGGCCATCCAGTCCAACCCCCTGCCATGCAGGAACACCCTCAAAGCACTCCCGACAAGTGGCCATCCAGCCTCCGCTTAAAAACCTCCAAAGAAGGAGACTCCACCACACTCTGTGGCAGCACATTCCACTGCCGGACAGCCCTGACTGTCAGGAAATTCCTCCTGAGGTTCAGGCGGAATCTCCCCTCCTGCAGCTTGCATCCATTGCTCCTTGTCCTGGTCTCAAGAGCAGGAGAAAACAAGCCCACTCCCTCCTCGACATGACATCCCTTCAAATATTTAAACATGGCTATCATGTCCTCTCTCAACCTTCTCTTCTGCAGACTAAACATACCCAGCTCTCTAAGTCTGTCCTCCTAGGGCATGGCTTCCAGGCCCCTCACCATTTTGGTTGCCCTCCTCTGGACCTGCTCCAGCTTATCCATATCCTTCTTGAATTGGGGTGCCCAGAATTGGACACAGGATTCAAGATGAGGTCTAACCAATGCAGAATAGAGTGGTACCAATACCTCCCTCGATCTAGACACCATACTCCTATTGATGCAACCGAGAATTGCGTTGGCTTTCTTGGCTGCCGCATCACACTGCTGACTCATGTTCAGCTTGTAGTCTATGAAGACTCCTAGATCCCTTTCACACGTACTGCTATCCAGCCACGTGTCCCCCATCCTATATTTCTGCATACCATTTTTTCTGCCTTCAGAGGCATACTCTGGGATTTACTGATGATTAAACTACAAGAAAGTTACACTTTTCAAAGATCAAATTACCATTTGATTCTTCACACCAAGGATGCACCTCAGTCACCATATAAATGTCTTAAAATGAAGCAGATTGTTCCATACTTTTGCTGTTTCTTCTCAAAGGAAGCAGAAATTTAGAGAAAGGTATGAAATTCATGAGGTCACTGTAAGTCAACGGACAACTTGAAGGCACATACACACAAACAGAAAGATGTGCTTTTATATCATTTACACAAACCTAAAATTTAGCTAGTTGGTTGTGGGAAGTAAGGGATAGTTTGGGTATTCAGGTATACACATCCCTAGCACATTTTTTCCTTCCTGTTTTCTTCACACCCCCCTTCCATCTCTCCTGTTTTTAAAAATGACTCGGTTTGAAATTGAAAATGATTTAATTTTATTTTATGTTAGCAGTATTGCCAGTCATGTTGGAGACTCTGATCCATAAAATGCAACAGAATCTGAAACTAAGAGTAACACAGCCTGATTTCAGAGTTTATAACACCAGCCATGCCAGGTGTAAAATAAATATGCTTAGAAATGATCACATTAGGTGTTCTAAAATGGGGCCTTTGGCCTTACCTTCAGAAAGAACAGAAGATCTTATCAAAAACTCCTGAAAGTGCTGGTTTTAATTGTTTTTACAGCACTGGATTTCATTTATCCTGATCTTCTTATGGCAATTTTTATATTAGTTTTATTATATATACAATTATATAGGATTATATTATGATTATATTCTGTCTAAAATTATATTTGTTTCATTATTTTAATAAGTGAAGTGACGTAGGAGTTTTACACCAGTAGTGTGGAAAAAGATATTTGAAACAAAAATGTAAATAGAGGGTTGGACCCAGGAATAGACCCATTGAAACCAGTTGGAGACTGAGGTAGTGATGATGGCTAATATAAGTCCCATCCACTTCAGTGGGACTGCTCTCAATAAATATGGATTCAACCCATCATCATCACATATCCTCTAACATTTCACAATTGAAAATAGGAAAAAATTCAAATAGTGGATTTGAAAGAGAATGGCCAGTTAGCCCAAGGGTACGGTCATGAAAAAAAAGTTATTGCTATGGAAGAATTATTGCTTAAAAGTGCAGAATTTTAAGTAAAAAGTATTTGTGTTTATAACACCCTAAAGCAGTGGTTCTCAACCTGTGGGTCTCCAGATGTTTGTGGACTTGAGCTCCCAGAAGCCCCAGCCACTATGACCAATGCTCAGGGCTTCTGGGAGCTGAAGTCCACAAACATCTGGGGACCCACAGGTTGAGAACCAGTGCCCTAAAGGCACAGAGATCCTATCAAATTAGCTAAGCAGGATCAGCCTTGGTTAGTACTTAGATGGGAAACCACCAACAAGGACCAGGTGCTACAGGTTTTATTTCATGGGAAGGATCTGGCAAAACCACCTCTGAATCTTCCTTGCCTAAGAAAACCTTATGAAATTCATGGGGTCACCATAAATCAGCAGACAAGAGGGGAAGCTTGAGGAAAAAAGGAAAAGCCTAAAATCAGACATTTAAATAAACATAAATACCATAATAAACTTACACAAACACACAACATAATAAATACAACATTACTATAAAAATAAACTGTGATAAGTTCTCATAGGATAATCCCTTTAACAGTTTTGGGATTGGCACATATTTGACACCCTACAGTTCTAAACATGGAACTTCATTATATGGAGAAGTTACTTGAACTTCTTCCTGTCTTTGTACCCCGTTTATTAGAAAGACAGGGAGCTCTATAAGGATGTTATAAAGTTTTAGGCAGTATAAAGGGGAAGTCCTATAGTAGATTCTAGAAACTGAGGAAAGATGATCGAGCCCAAACAAAAATATTCCCCTACCCCTTCAAAAGAAAAAAAATGGGAGAAGGAGTAGGAGAGGAATAGTAGTTCAAGCAGAATTTTGTCAAACTGAAAAATGTCCAGAGGAAGGTAGTCAAGGGTCTAGAAACCAAGTCCTATGAGGAATGGCTAAAGGGTGTGTGTGTTATGCTTAGTTTGGAGAAGACTGAACGGTGATACAATAGTCCTCTTCAAGTACTTGAAGGACTGATGCATAGAGGATGGGGTGGGCTTATGTACTGATGTTCAAAGGGACAGGACTTGAACCAATGGGTTCAAGTGACAAGAAAGACCATTTCAGCTCAATATTAACATCTGTTCAACAGTGGAACGAACAACCTCAGAATGTGACGGACTTCTCTTCACTAAGATTTTTTAAACAGAGATTGGATGGCCATGTCAGGATGCTCTAGCTATGGATTTCTGGCATCAGCAGAGGGTTAGATTAGATTACCTCAAGGGTCCCTTCCAAATCCAAAGTTCTAGAAGAAATTTGGTTAAGATTAGTTATGCCCTTAATATGGTTGATACATGATTCTGAACATCAGCAAAGAAGTACTTCAAATATACCACACAACTATTTGACTTGGAACACATTTTCACAAATGATATTACTTAGTACATTTTTTCAGTACCCCCACAACAGAAAACAACAGAACAATCTGAAAGACTGTCACAATTCCTAAAGCACTGAGCAAACATTCTTCAAATCATCGCTACACTGATTTGATTTTATCTACATTAAGGAAACCACCAGCTGCTACTCTTGAGTCATTCCCTCAGACCTACAGAAAGTCAAACTCTTTCAGAGTATCTGAGTCTGGCTTACTGGTAACAGACAGATATCAAATGTGCGCTCACCAGAACCAGTGATCATTCTGAATTTATGGTCAAGCAAAAGCTGAGACACCACAAACAACAAAATTTGCCTTGTTTTCATATTAACTGCAGAGTGTCACGATCAACACTGATTTTCTCTTATTGTAAGAATGCGGCTGTTACGTGCTTTCAAGCTGATGTTGAGAATTACAGTGACCCTCTCCTAGGGTTCTCTTGGTCAGATCTATTTAGGTTTGCCTTTGCCTTCCTCTGAGGCTGAGAGAGTGGGACTGGTTCAATATCACCCAGTGGGTTTCTGGGGCTGAGTGAGAATTCAAATCCTAGTCTCCCGGTGTCCTAGTACTGTTGCAGGAGCCCAGAGAACACAGAGACCACAGAGCAAGAAAAAGAGTAATTTATTACGCGCGGGCTTTTGGCTGGATGTCTCCAAAAGACCAAAAGCCCTGAATTCAAGTTTCACAGCTCTTTTATAGACGAAGTTCACAGCATACACAAAGATCACAGGCAAAGATCGCAGGCACGTAAATAAAAATGAAAGCGAGGAACGTGAGAAAGACAAAGCAGACGAATGACCTTGTGGAAATGTAAATAACACTGAAGACTCATATAGCCCTTGTTGCAGGAGCCCAGAGAACACAGAGACCACAGAGCAAGAAAAAGAGTAATTTATTACGTTTTGGCTGGATGTCTCCAAAAGCCCTGAATTCAAGTTCCACAGCTCTTTTATAGACGAAGTTCACAGCATACACAAAGATCACAGGCAAAGATCGCAGGCACGTCTCGGTCCGCCCCTCCGGGGTCACAAATACCACATGCTGTTACTAGCTAATTACCACCGCACTCAGACCCCGGAAAGTGCTTATCTACAATCTGCAATTACCGCAGCCAGTCAATAAGCAAACGACACCCTGGCTACGTGATCAACATCCTAGCTACGTGATACATTGGCTCTCGTGACCTTTTTACCCTTCTTAAATCTTTCTCCGTTCCTCTGACCTAAGCCCCCGGCTTCTACTTTATTTCTACTTTATTATTTCTAATTCATACCTATATCAGTACACTACTCAAACCACTACACCATGATGGCTTTCCTAGGCTTTGTTGCTGTTGGTACACAACTTTAAGTGAACTCTGACTAATGGAAATCTTCTCCAAGGGTTTTCTTGGCAAACAGTGTTCAGAAGTGGTTTGCCACTCTCTTCTTCAAAGTCTGAGAGAGTGTGATTATGATTAACCAACCACGACATTCAATAATTACTAAGTGTAACTCCCAACAATCATGATTCCCTAGATATGTCAGATTTCAACCTTGAACAACTCTGTGCTCACCTTCTAAAGCTTAATGTTTAAACCGAGGTATCACCACAAAAACTTTTTTAACAGTATCAAATTTAGAGCCTAGTTTTGTAACCATGTCATACACTCCAAATTGGCTACAAATACTTTTTAACTGGCATAAAAGAAATATATATCTTAGACTTGCAGCTCCAAGCTACATGAAAAGGAATGAACTGTGGCTGGAAATTTCAAGGTAAGACAAAAAGAACCTCAGCATGGGCAGGTCATAAGTTTAAGAGGATGAATTGGAGGTGAGTTGTAGATCGTCCTCTTAAGCACCCAAAAGTAGGGAACAATAGCAAGTAAAGCTGCTAGAAGGAACTTCAAAGAAGCCGGCATCCTGTTACCTTTCATCAAGAAACCTCTTTATCTCCTCCACTTTTCAGTCATTAGCATGCTACTATGATTTCCTTCAATGCTTGCCATCTGCCACCAGGACAATCAGAATTTTCTGGACCCCTTTCGATGGTTCCACCAGAGAGCCATT
The DNA here is from genome assembly GCA_948472985.1 of Iguana delicatissima. NCBI lineage: Eukaryota > Metazoa > Chordata > Lepidosauria > Squamata > Iguanidae > Iguana > Iguana delicatissima. The sequence continues at coordinate 82,330 of CAOKZL010003608.1, forward strand.
AACATGTTCCCCTCAGGGCAGAAAAACGGTATTTAAACTTCGACTGTTTTGCAGCTCCTTCTAATCCCTTGGATGCAGGCTGCCACTCTGTCCGTTTGTTCACTGATCTTAAGCTACCTCAAGCCTTCAGGTTTGAGCCTCCCAGCACTGGTCTCCCTCTTCAGGAATGGTAACTATTACTCACTTCACTCCAAACTCTTGCTATCCAACCTTTCTTTCTTTTATCTTCACTAGCCTTGTATGGTTGTGCAACTGTTGGACTGCTTGTGTGCGTCTGTGAATTTACTCCAATAAAAGACAATTTTTTAAAAATTTCTAACTGGTGTCCTATAGCCAATATTGGTATATGCTGGTGAAGAGATCCCATAAGGTTACCTCACCTCTTGCAGCCCTCCCTTTTTGAGCTAATATTTCCCCACTTTTTCACAGAGGCGTGGGTACTGCTGGAGGACCCCAAAGTACCCTGCCTTTTGGGGTGACACTATAGATTATCTTTTGCTGCAATTACAGGAATAAATCAGAGACTATTGACTTAATTCTATAGATGACTGATACAGCTTTCTCCACTCCACCAAGATCCAGAAAATACTGTTGTGTACAATGCAGACAGAAAAAGAGTGAGCTTGAAATAAAAGATGCAGACAGGTGGCCCTGCTCTCTTGAACAGAGAGAACATGAAAGAACAGAGGGAATGTGAGGTTACTTTTTTTACATAAACTGCACAAGCTTCTGTCCTCCACTGCTTCATGCACACTTCTGAGAAATTACACACCATGAGATGTTTCCCTTTTTCCATACAAGGCTAGTGTGTCCTCTTGTTTTGTGAGGGAACTATTTCTTAGCAAACACCCCTTTCACTCACAGGGCAAAGGAGAGGTTGCAACGGGAGCCCAGGAGGGGTACAAACAGTGGCGTATCAAGCAGACACAGTGCAATTGTGGAAATCATACCTCCTTCTTACTTCTACCCCCACTCCTACATGTATGGCTTTCTTGCACCCCCTGGCATTGGCATCCAGGGTACATGCCCTACTTGCCCCACGCTGGATAACGCCTCTGGTTGCAAAAGGGCGGGCTGAAATCATGGGCAAGAGAGGAGGGAAAAAGATATTTTGGAACCATGATAACAGGAGGGAACCAGGATTTTTTCATAGTACACAAATATAGCACTATTATTCCAATCTAACTGCCATGGTTCCATCTTGTGAGTCACATTTCAGGGAGGGGCATTCAGAATTCTCAGCCACAGAATTGCTACGCCTCATCAAACTACAAATCCCAGGATTCCACAGGACGCAGCCTCGGCCACTCAAGTGGAATAATAGCACTATAACTGTGTTCAGTGAAAGGGCTTCTAGTTAATCACTGTGGCAGACAGCATACTGAACCAGCATGTATATGTCTGTGTGGATTTGAGGAAGGCAATGAGTACGAAATCCTAGTCTCACATTCTCTCAGCCTTAGAAGAGGGCAACGGCAAACCCCCTCTGAAGAAATCTTGCCAGGAATGCCCTGTGATGGTTTTGCTATAGGGTCACCATACATCGGAAATGACTTGAAGTATGAAGTACATCTGATTTTCAGAGCAAGCCTAAAGCAACCAGACATGAAGGCTGGGTTGTGGGCAGCAATTTCAAACTGAGCCAACATCCCTGGGCCAAGTCAGCGGCCCTTCCACACGATACAATTATAGCGCTATGCGTCTACTTTAACTGCCTTGACTGCACCCTATGGATTCCATGGCCATTTCCGCACTGGACTGTTATAGTGCTATTATTCCACTTTCAACATCCTATGGAACTCTGGGGTTTGCAGTTTAGGGAGGGGCATTTAGACAGCCCCTACCAACTGCAAACCCCAGGACTCTAACGGATGTTGAAAGTGGAATGACAGAGCTCCAACAGCCCAGTGCGGAAACGTCCCTAGGCGTTGCTGTTTAGGAAGGCACTAGAGCTCTCCGACAGAGAATACAACATGAGCTTCCCTAAACTGCAAATCTCAAGACATTGCCATGGCAGTTCAAGTAGAACCAGGGCGCTATAAGTTGTGAGGGGAGAAAAGGAACCCACTTTTCCTCAGCGAGGGTAAGAGCGGCTCTCTTTCCTCCGCGCCCCCTCAGCAACTCGTGCTCCCCGCCCGCCCTTGGCGGCCTCGGGGTTTTCTTTTCGGGCGCCTTCCAACCCCTCTCCTCCTTCTCCCTCTGGTCGGGTTGAAAAGGAGCTGCTCGGGAAGGCAGGAAGCCAGGAAAACTGGCGCCTCGACCCCTCCCAGAGCGAAGAGAGAAAAGAGTAAGGAAGTCGGAGCAACTGTGCTGAGGAAGACTGCAAAAAAGCGGGCGAATTTTTTCCCCCCGGCCAGAACTAACCGTCGCCTCAGCTGGGCTTCAACGCCACTCGGGCGGCTGGAGCAAAAAACGCGCCAACTAGGAAGCTACTTTGCGCCTGCGCGCCAGGGTGAAGGGGAACAGTAGACGCTTAATGTTGTGGACCAAACCTGAACAGTTTCTTCGGCACGTCTGAGACTGTAGAGACTTGTTTTCTCCAAGCCGAAGATAGCAAGGACGGGCCCGAGTTTTCTTGGCCATAAAAGCAGAGAAATAAGGGGAAAGGGTCGGCCCTTTCTCAGTAGGCGCTCCCGCACTGCCCTCTAAGGGAGGAAAGTGGGAAAGTTAAAGGACACGCGATAATCGGCGACGCATGCGCAGCAGACGGCCTCGCTAATCCGCTCGGCCTGAGAGAGGTAAAAGAGACGCTCCAGGGTAAACTTCTTGTTTGAGAAGCTAGAAGCGGCTAAGAAGCCGGGATTGGCTGACACAGGGAGACTAGAGCGTCGCTCTAGTCTGTGGCCTCTCTGTGGTACCGCCGCCCTTCACCTAAGAAGTATACGGCAGTCCCTCGGAACCGCTAAGGTTAGGGGGGCGGGAGCCCCACAAAAATGGAAAACCCGCAAATATGAAAACGTGTGCGTCTCTGCGGGAAGGGGGGCCGACGCACATAGTGAGGAGAACGCCCACCCAGGGTAAACTAAACTAACTGCCGCTTCTCAGGCGAAGCAAGCACAAAATAAAAGCCATACAGCGCCATCTACCGACGACGCTAAGAATCATAAGCATCCTAAATTGCAGGCTCGGTGAGACTTCTCTCAGGCTAACCAACGCCTTCGACGTGCGGCATGACGTCATTTCCGCCGCACCAGTGGACTTTCAGGAAAGATGGCGGCTGCCGTGAACGGGAGGGGTTTGCGGAGCTGGTGCTCTCTTCTCAGGTAAGTACGGACTCGGCTTTCTCTTGTTTCCGCTCCGCCCTTCCAAGCCGGTGACAATTTCTTCCCTCGTTTCCTTCCTTGTAACGCCTCCCTCAAAGGAATTTTAGGGGAGCCAGTGTGGTGTAGCGGTTTGAGGGTTGGACTTAGACCCCGGAGACCTGGGTTCGAGTGCGCGTCACACTCTCTCAGCTCCCCGACAGAAATAACTTGAAGGCACACAGCAACGATAAACAATATAAAAGGCACACAGCAACAATAAAACGGGTTTTATCTTCTGGATTTTTGGCCTTTTGACCAAAAATACACGGATTGGGCGCAGATCCTCCCCCTATCCCGGGGTTATAGTCGAGGAGTGCTTAGGCTGCAGTACATTTTGTAGCCTTTAATTTCCCAAGGACTGTTTGTCTTCACTGTAGCATGATTTATTTTATTCCACCCTGCCTTTTCCCCCAGGAGTGGATCCAAAGCGGCTGTCTCTTTTGGAGTACATTTGTCCTTTTGGAATTTGTTCAACGTGGTGTCTTCTTTCTGTGCGCTTAGGAAGTCTGAAACTGAGGGTGGAGATCTTTTTTAAAGAATATTTTGATCAGAGCTTGGAAAAGTTAATTTTGGATGACAAGCCTATGCAGGCTCAGTGATTCTAGCAGTGTAGTACCAGCAAGTGATTTTTTCCGAATGGTGTTTTTTGGTAAACAAAATATTGCTGAATGAAAAGTCCAAATTCAAGCTTAGTGTTGGCTATGATGGCGGAACTCATGATGTCAGTTGTATGCTGCTGTATAAACCTGGCATGCATGCACATCATTTTAGAGTGGCAGTTAATTTTATTTGGCAGAGTTAAAAAAAAAAGTAAGCCACAATTTCTAATTCTCTCAAACTTCTCCGCCTTCCCCAAGATACAAGAATCTGAAAGATAGTACAAGGTGAGGGGGAAGACCAGGTACTGCCAGCTCTTCTTCATAGCCATTTTGCCCCTATTGGAAAGTTAGAGCTCTGTTACAGCTTCTTTTGTCCCCTAAATTAGTCTGGTGCCTTTAGATGTGGTGCATGACCCTATCATGTTTCCACTGTTGAAGTCAAATTCAAGTGATAATCGATTCAGTTTCTGCACAGGAATGGAAAGCATTGGAGGGCATTTGTCCCCTTTCTCAGGCAACAAGATTGTTTGGATTGGCTCTGCTCTTAACAGTTTAAGGTCAGCTAGGATGACCTCAAACCTTTTGGACTATGACTTACATTATCATTTGCAATATTGGTTGGGGCTGATGGGAATTGTTACCCAGAAATGTCATGGGATCACTGAGGTGCCTATCCCTAACTTAGCCAAAGGTGGCCTATCCACATGGCCAGTTCACTTGTAAAGGGATATAGACTGCCATATGTCTACTCAGAAGTAACGTCTAATGAGTCCAGGGGGACTTACTTCCAGGTGAGTATAAGGTTGCAGTTTTAGATGACTAGGAAGTTTGCCTGTGCAAAGCCGTGTATCTTTGGATAGAGATTTTGTGAACGTAAGTATGTTTTGTCTTAATACTCTAGTGATGATCAGTATTCGTCAATTAATTATAAATCATGTTACAAGAAGCACTCTGCTGTAAGTTAGTAAGTTAATATTAGATAATGTCAGGAAAATGTGATATGCACACCGAGTAAATAAAAAGTGAGAAGTCACTGTAGAGGTCTCTCCCACAATCATAGCTGGTTCTGTCTTCTTAAAAACCAGCTAGCTTACACATCTCTGAAAACCTCACCTAGCCTAAAACTTGCAGGCCATGCTAGGTAAAGGATACAACAGGAGAGTAAGGAGGACTTTACTGGTGGCTGTTAATGGCAAGAGGGCTCCAAATAGGATTCCTCCTCCAGAATGATGAATTCCTGGATAGCTGGCTGCTCCTATACCTAAGTTGGATCTGTTTTCTAGGCGGAGTTTTCCACTCTTGGCACATGTGAGGACTCGCTGTGTGTCAGGATTGAGGGCCCCATGGAACAAAGTGACAGCGCTGGGGTTTGGACTAACTCTCTCTGCGATTCCTATTGCACAGGTAGCCTTCTAAAAATACAGTTTGTTTAGAGTAGCAGCAGGCAAGCTACTATTTTCTCATATTCTGATCTCTTCATTCCTTGGCTCTTTCACCTATCATTTTCTTCCTCACTCTTTTTTATATGCTGCTAATACTTTTGTCTTGGTCAGGAGTGAGGAACGTTTTCAGGTTGGAAGGTCAGAGTGTGCAGGCCAGATGACATCAAGGGCATGGGATATGGTTCCTTACATTGATTCCTATTAATAATCATGTAGCGCTGGCTCCTGAAACACATCTTTTATTGCTTCTGTTCCTTTTTTTCAATGGGAAGTGTTCTCTGGCGGCTTCCTGTTAGTAACATACGCAGATGGAAGTTGTTCTGTGCATGCCGTGATATTATTTTTTGGATAATGCGCAACACTTGTATCCTGCCTGACAGCAGCATAAGTGGAGTTCTGCATGTGGGACCCTTGCACATTTGCTAGCACATTAAAAGTTTTCAGAGTTGCATGTGAATGTGCATAGCCTCTGCATAACCTTTGCATCTTGCAGTTTAACAACAGATTATCACCAGTTTGGGAATCACACAGGCCTTTGGATGTTGTCAGATTGTAACTCTCAACATTCCTCTCCATTGGCTGTGCCCACCCCTGCTTAGGTTAAGCCCAAGAATCCTTCTGAATAACTAGAAAGTGATATTCTAGTTATTTATTAATTTATTAATATTTTTTATTATTATTATTATTATTATTTATTAATAAATAGTTATTATTTCTAGAATAACTAGAAAATCAGGATTCCTTGAGCCAAACCATAAGCTTTGAGCCTAATCTACCATATGGAGTAGCACAAGAAGAAAATATGCTGAAGATCTTAAAGTTCTCTGTACTCTTAAGGGAGCCAAATATCTGCTAAGCAATGATGGTTTTTAGCTTTTCTCCTTTTTTAAAAATAAGAATATACAATACATGCACACAAAAGCAAAAAGAAACAATAAACTACAACAACAAACAAGTATAGAAAAAACAGTACAATAAGAACAAATACTAAATAGTAACGCCAAATAACACTGAACACTAACACTAAAAACTACTAAAAAAAAATTCAAAGGTGGTTTTCCACATTCCTATTAGAGACATAAAAATAACGTCTCTAACTACAAATATCATTTCGGTGCTTCCACTGCTACTTTTTCCAAAATACTAATTCTCAAGTCCCACCATAATATGACAATAATCTTCTTCTTGCAAAAAGCTTGTTAACCATTCCCAGTCTTTTGTGAAAGTCAGCACCAGTTTCTCTCCTATCAATATGGTCAGTTTGTCCATTTCAGCTAATTCCAACACTTTTAATAACAAGTCTTCTTTTGCTGGAATCTCTGTACTCTTCCATTTCTGTGCATATAACAGCCTGGCAGCTGTGGCCATCAGCTATTCTCCTAAATACAAACTAGCCCCTTAGTTACCTAGCGAAATGGATAAGCAGAGGTTCAGGAAAGATGCAGGAGAGGACATTCTCACACAGAGCTTGACTGTTTGTTGGAACTTACTGCCAAAAGATATAGCGATGGCTCCAGTCAAATCTCATTTGACTGGGGACAGTTGCAGGGATACCTGTTGCCTTCACATCTTGTGTGTGAATGTTCCAGAGACATTTGATTGTCTGCCCTGAAAAACAGGATATTGTTCTACATGGATCTTGCTAGGGCAGGGCTCAGTAGCATGGAGCTGTTCAGATGTCGTTGGACTATAGCTCCCATCATTCTTCACTGCTGGTTAGGGCTGCTGGGAGTTATAGTTCAACATCATGAGAGCTGTGAGATTCCCACCACTTATCTGTGGTGTCTGATCTTCTTACACTTACAGTAGAAATGTAGTATAGCCTGTGGTGCTGCAAATCTTGTAGTAGTATGAACATCTCCTGGCTTAATTTTTCTGTTGTCAGAATATCGTTCCTTCTTCCCAGATTCTAAATATCCATGATGCTAGTAGCCTGACATGGGCATAACGTTGTCTTTCAGAAACATGATCTGAGTTCTCTCAGCAATGAAGCTTTGATCCGAAGAGCTGTGTCTTTGGTAACTGATAGCACAAGTACTCTTCTTTCTCAAACCACATATGCATTAATTGAAGCACTAACAGAGTATACCACGGTAAGATATGCCTTGCTTCTAAGTCCCCCAATTCTGTGATGTAATACGAATGTGGCCACCTCAACCAGATGTGATGTTAATGAGGTATGTCTCCTTATGCAGGCAGTTTACACACTAGTGTCCCTCTATCAGAAATATGCACACCTCATTGGGAAAATGAATTCTAAAGAGGAGGATGCTGTCTGGCAAGTGATCATTGGTGCTCGAGTAGAGGTAAGAAACTTGGGTCTTTGTCTCATGCCTTGAAGGCCTCCCGCATATTACAGTTCTGGATTTGGATCCAAGAAGCCAGGATTCAGATTCTTTGCTTCAGTTCTCACTTACTGAGTCAGCTTGTCCAAACAGCCAGTTCATCAAGATAACGTCTTTAAAAAAAAAAATTAAATAAAACAGGGACTTGATGCAGTGGCAAGAACACATAAGGGTGACTTGTTGAAACTATCACATAAGGCTTATTTGATCGGCTTGTAATATACTACCTTTATTGTAAAATAAACAAACACAGATGGTGTTTTAACCGTGGTGTTTGACTTTAATTAGATGACCGCAAAGCAACAAGAGTATCTGAAGTTAGAATCCAGATGGATGACTGCATTACGTCTTTCAGAGATGGCGGCCGAAGCAGCGTATCAATCAGGTATTACAAATTAAAGTGTATTCCCATGTATGCTGCTATGAGTCACATAGCTCTATTTTTCCCTTTTTGTAATCAAAGCAAAAGCCTGTGTTTATATGAATACTGGGCTCTTTATGACCTTGAAAGAGCCTGCTTTCTGCTATGTATTTTACTTCGATAACTGATGTGGGCTGTCCGTTGTATTCTTGGATTAAAATCAGTGTTACTCCACCACCAGAAACTCTATAGGGGTAGCTGCGAGTGATCTTTTCCTCCTTATGCTGTTGCTCGGGTTCTAAGAAATTTGGGTAAGGTCAGTGAGAGTCTAAGAGGGTGGGAATTGTGTAGTCCTGCCATCCCCCCCCCAAAAAATAAATCAGCCACAAAATGGGCAGTCACACCCCCACAAGTCTCCAGGTGGCACAATTATCCATTTTAACACCATCCTCTGATCCCTCCCTTTGCCTCAAAATAGCCTTAGCATCCACCACCCCCCTCAAAAAAGTGCGCAAGTGAACTTGTGGTCATTTCCCGCTTTTGATAAAGCAGTTGATCTGACCTAAACAAGTTCTGATGTGTGCATGAAAAATAGAGCATGGACTCAGTGGTTTCTCATCCTGATTTTACAAGGTGATGAGCATTTTAAAATGGTCCTTCCATGTTGAGAGGGCTACTGTGTAGCAGTGGCCTGGATCCTGTTGACTAGATCTAAGTAGAGCAGACCCACTGAATCATCTGTTGAACTGTAAGTCAACACATAGATTATGCTGATTGAGTAGATCTACTCTGGTTAGGACTAACAGTAAGTTTTAGGCATACAAATTTAGAACTACAGTCAGGCCTCCACATTTGTGGGTTTGAATTTCACGGATTTGATTATTTGCAAGCTTCTCCAACTCCTGCCCACCCCCACCCCACCTCAGGCACTTTTCCAGGGTGACATTCCCTCCTGATGGCTCCAATCAGACCACGCAGCCCTTTAAAACCTGCCTCTGGTCCTTCTCCTCCACCAGCTAAGGATGGATTGCAGCCCAGTGTCTCAGCACCACAAAGCCTCTCTTGATGCCCCAACACACAGCCAAGGAAGGGAAGAAGAGAGAAGAAAGATAGGGCAAGAGAGAAGAAAGATAGGGCCACCATGCTTTCCCTGACCTGGTTTGGACCCTGGGTGCCCATTCTCATTGGCCCCTTCCCACAGACATACACACATTTTGATATTTGCCAAGACCTCAGCCTCCACGTTTGCTATAGATTCTTTACATATGGGATTTGTATAACGTTGTTGTTTTAGAAGCTCATTTCACCATAGGGGCCTTTGGGCTATATATCATAAAGCCACCATGTATCACTATCTCTTTTATGGCCCTGAGTGTGCATGTACATGCTCCAGCCATGCTTGAAGAAATTTTATTTAAATTAGTGCCAGGATTGGTCTGCCTTGGAGTGCAAGGAAGTGAATGAAAGAAAGATGCAGGGAGTGGAGCTGAAAGAAAAGTGTGCATTTTAGGCTGGCTTTGGGTTTGTCCTGTTTAGGTCCCATGAATGTTCCAAGACTATAAACTTAGAGTCACAAGATAATTGTGAACACACATATTTGAGTAGTTGTGGATGTGTGCCTGAGATCCTGGTCCCAGCTGGCTTTCCTGTGTGAAACAGCTGGTGTGATTTCAACTTTATCTTTGCAGGGGCTGACCAAGCCTCAGTGTCAACACATAACCACATCCAGCTAGTGAGAACTCAAGTCCAAGAGGTCCGTCAGCTGTTGCAGAAGGCCGAGACCAAGCTGGCTGAAGTCCAGACAGAGGAGCTCATGAAGCTGAGGGATGAGGAGGCCGTGCCACCTGCCAGTCACCGGACCAGCATGGAGGAAGCAGAGGAGGCCTATCTTCGGGAAGACTGAAGGCTTGAAAGCCTTAAGGATGTGACCCCTGCCCCATTGTTTGGTAGTGCAAGGGGGTATTCAGTTGAAATCCTAGAACCAGAAAGGCATTGTCAGCCGCTTTTTCCTTTATCAGAGTGGCTGACTACTGACCCAGAACTGGGGGAGGTGCATTTCCATTCTGTGGGGGAAGGTTATTTTTATTTAAATGCACAGCTATGCAAATGTGAAAATAAGCATCAGGGAGGTGCATTTATGGCTCAATTAATGATCCAATAAGAGAGCCTTGAACTCCCCAAAGCCTGGAGGTAGCTGTTATGTTGAAACCCACAAGGACTGTTTTCTCTTTTTATGTAAGAAAGATACTTGTTTCTGTTTGTGAAAGAAATGAAGTCTCCCCCTCAACAGTTCTACCTGGAGTTTCAAAAAAGTTTTGCAGTTTGTTGCCAGAATTCAGTTTTGAGGGCTCAGATTGCTTTTGTGTTGTTCTCTGATTTTGTGGACATCTGTCACTGAAACTGGTTTTTAAAATAAAGACAAGTGAAACTTGTGATCTGAATTGCAACTTGAAAGGGAAAAACACTTGATAGGAAGCTGTGCAGCTGAGAGCACCAATCCGGCAAGAATGACGTTTGTGCCATCATCTTTCTACATAAGGCAAGGATGTGCAACTGTTAAGGGTTATGAGGTGTGTGTCCTGGTACATTGGCCAAATTTGAGATAGGTTGCCTTTTGTGTATTTATTGTGAAGGGGAAAGGCAGAATGGCAAAGAGCCATGCTAATTTGGGGGGCAAGGGCTCCGTCTCAGTTGTAGTACAGTGTGAGTCAGCCAGCACACTGCTAACACCGTCTGCCCATTGTTTCATTGCCACTGCCTCAGTTGTGCATCCAAAAGGATGAGACTGTTCTCACAGGCAACTGTTTACTAATGTTAATAATCCACCCCAGGGAAGCAAAAATGTACTATCGGATTACTGAAGGATCCCCTTTTAAAAAAAAGTCAGGCATTATGGGCTGGAGCTCATGTGCATTTTCAGCAACAAGGCATTTGTATGACAGTCTGTGAAAAACCTAGTGGAAACAAAGACCTTTCTGAGTACTTCATTTTTGTCATCTCCAGAGACTCACAGATCGGCGGTATCTGGGATAATTTGCCTTTCACTTTTTCTCCTCAGATCCAAGGGTATCTGAGACAAGGCAACTTTTGCACTCTCTTTTATTCCTTCCTCAGAGCCTCGCAGAGTGGTGGGCATCTGGGAATTCAAGTCTTTCTGCAATTCTGGCATTTTCTTTTTACACTAAGTTCCTTTTTCCTCTGCCTTCTTTTCCATATCAAACCTAATACACCACTAGTTGGAGAAGGGCTAAATCCCAACCAGTTCATGCAGCAGGTAAAAGAGAACTGTTGGAGAGGGGAGGGATTCTAACAGTCATAACTGAAGATTGAGAATTCCTGCCGGTTCCAGACGGCACGTGGGGATAAACCCAAATGTAGTGGATTCCTCCTCTGTGCCATCCCGAGAATGTGTGCCCCTCAAGCATACATTACTGCTGTGAGTTGCAGTTCAGCAACATCATGTGTGTGTGCGTAAAAGTCCCAGAGTTGGGGAGCAGAAAAACCGCAAACGGAACATGAGAAAATGGTAGAAGGCATTTCTCAAGGGAGACTCAGGACTCACCTTTGAAAATACTGTGCTGCTTTAAGAAAAATGAACAGGGAAATTGCTCCTTAATGAGACAGTCACTTAGCAAGGGGGAGAAAATAATCTGAAAATCTATTTTCTCTTCTAATGCATTGTACCAGTTTCCCAAATACATCCAGAAAAAAATACTTACCTATGAACATCTCCCACTTCACACACTTCTTCTGTCATTCTTTTGTGGCACTGACAGCTTAATAAATGAAGGGATAAAACTCAATAGTTTTTCAACTTACAAGTCATGTTTGCCATCTGGGGGTGTATACTTGTCATGAACAATCAGGCTAGCAGCTACCTGCAAAGTGTTATTTTCTAAATTTCCCTGCAAACATCTAAAAGATTTGCTTCATCACTTGTTGCTCTGTAAAGTTTTAGCACACCATCAATTTTAGCAGTACAAAATTAGTTCAGAGGCTGTAACATTTATTCAGTTTTGCTTCAAATGAAAGGAAGTGAACCAGTGTTAACATGCTGTGCTTGATTGACCTCCACCCACAAACTGTGCTGAAAATGCTAATAAAAAACAAGATTAGTGAAACAAAGTATCAAACATGATCCAGTACAGCTACTAGATAATGGCTGGTGTGCACGGTTGTGTTATTTATGTTACACTACAGCATGGAAACATTACAGCATGGAAACAGTATAACAGTCCTTGGAGAGGTTAGTACACAGTTACCAAACACAAATCCCTATAACTGTCTGTTTTAAAAGTTCAACTGTCTAAACCTAGTGAACCAGCTCAAGAGCCAGGGCACATCAAGTCTGCAGGAAAGCCCATTCCACCAAGGGCAAAGCAGCTTGTTAATGTTGAAGAAAGTTTCCAAGGCTCCCTCTGTGCCAAGCATGTTTAACTAGCCAAATTGCCATAGGTTCTCTTCTATTTCCAGCCCCAGGGAATTCCAGAGAACAGTAGTTTTGCTAGCAAACATGGAAGTTCTACACACAAGTTGCAAAAGCCCAGACAACTACTGAAGAATTTTGAAATTATTTTGAATCTATGATAGAGATTAGAAGAGGCAAAACCTATATCCCAGCTTGATGCTCAGGTGAAAGGTTTTAAGCTGTTGACTTTTATAACTTTTTTCTTTTATCTTCTTCCCAGCAAGGAATCAAAGTGTGGGAATCTCCTGGCACTGCACAGACCCACTTAGATTAGATTAGCTTCATATACCATCACGGCCAAGCTTGAAAAGGTTAATTCTTTGGGATTACAAATCCCAGAATCCCCCACTGGGAGTTTTAGTAAAAATGTGACTTTTCCAAGCTCTACTTCAGACCATACCCTGAAACCAATCTCTCTCCAGAAATGTGACTACACTTTGACTACACATCTTCATCTTCAGTACTGTTATGCTTATGAGAACTGCAGAAACTATTCTGCTTGTTGTAGATGAGCAGAGTGCATATGCACATTTGTTGTCCAAGGTGCTCCTATTTCCTCCTGACTGAATGAGCCTAAACAAAGCACTTTTTAGTTTCATCCATTTCAGGGTGAGGTAACTGCGAACTTCACTTGGTGACATTAAAGGGACTTTACTCAGAAGGGAGTCTGCCCTCTCTACAAGTAGGACCACACTCATTTGTGTTTAAACACCTGGTCTCAAAACTATTTGGCCAAGGGAAGGCACCTAGATGCAACCAGCGAGCAAACAAACTGTGAGTGAGACTTAACATTTCTAAGTAGGCAAGAGCCCTGACAGATTACATCAGAAGAGCCAACCTGTTTCCTCCAGTAGTGAGCTAGGTGTGTACAGGAAAGCCCACTAGGAGGACATAAAGGTGAAACCCTTCTGCTTCTTCTCTGTGAGGTATACTGTCTCTAAACCTGGAGACTCTGTATGGTCATCACACAAAGCCTGGAGAAGCTCCTTTTTGGCCTGGCCGGCTGGCAGATTCTGTGAGCTACAGTCCAAAAGAATTTTTTTCCAAAGATTTGTTCCTAACTTAACAGCTACTGATAGTTATTTGGGTCCTAACCCACTGAAAACTTCTGTAAACATTATCTGTGGACAGGGAAGAATCAGTGCAATAGAAGTTATCCTACTGTAAACAACTTCATGTTAAAATAAAAAGGTATTGTTAATATCCATTTAAGCCTATGTCCATTAAAGTCCCAGCCACAGCACTCTGCACTAGATGCATCCAAATCTGTCCTATAGTTGCCAGGTTCCTGACATGGCACATCTGAGGCCGTCGTCTTTCAGCAGCGTCCACATGACCCAAAGCTCTGTCGGGTTCAGTTTGTGTATGATCATCAGTTCTTTGTAGAGGCAGGGATCAAATGGATTAAAGGGCCTCTGGATTCCAAAGGTCTTAAAGCCAGGGTGGTGCGTGGGGGTCATCCCCATTTTGGCCAAGCACATCCCAACAAAGACATCATCAATTGGGAACAGCTCGGTGTCCTCAGCCATCACCTGCAGCCGTTGGGCTGTCAGCTGGGACATGACGTAGCCACCACCACCTGCATAGAGGGGATAGAAGGAGGCTGGGTACATTGATTCGGGGATGAAATACTTGGCCTTGGTGTTCCTGATTGGCCGGGCTTTGCTGATGACATCCCCAGCAAAAAGTTCCTTCTCTGAGTCCAGATCTTTCAGGAACTCAATGATGTTGTATGTGTTCACAAAGACGTCATCGTCACCCTTTAGCACAAAACGGGCAAGGGGACAGTCCTCCAACAGCCACCGAAGGAAGTGCAGTTCCTTTAGGGTCAGGTTAAAGAAGTTATCAACAAAATCCCACTGGAGAATGTCATTAAACTCCAGGCTTTCATAGACCAGAAGCTGCTGGAGGGAGTGAGCTTGAACTTTGACCTGAGAGCGGCCAAGTAGGAACACCAACCGCACCAACTTACCACCAATTACCGTTTCCTTCCCCCACGTGTTCCTGATGGTCACCCGGCGGTCTACATTAACTGGGGCGGACTTGATAGCCAGTACTAGGAAGGTCTCTGCCTCACATTCAAAGGGCTTCAGCAGAGTCGAAAAGTTCCGGCAGTGTTTGTACATTAAGAAAACACGGTGACTTTCTGGGAGAGAGGCGGAGGCATTAGCAACAGTATGGTCTGGCAAGCACTGGTGAGACTCCACCAGTTCAGGGACTCTGAATGTCCGCTTCTGATTTGGCCTCTGTGTTTTTCCAGTTGCTGAAGGCACAGGTGACTTGGAGTCTCTCCTTAAGTATACCAAACACGCAAGCAATGAAGCAAACAAGAGGTATGCTGAAAACCTTCTTGTCCTGGGCTGCATCTCAAATGTGGCAGAAGAACTGAGTGCCTGTATGGTAGGAAACAGGACACCATTAGTCTGACTGTCGTTGTATGCCATTTACATGAAGCAAGCAGGCCAAGTCATTTGGTAGAAAAAAAATAACCTGCATACACTCCATTGGAGATATTACAGATCCATAGGAACTAGGAGTTATTCTGCATTGCTACAGCTACAACAATGTCACATTTTAATACCTGGACTGTTACACTAGTTAAAGATAGATTAGTCCAGACTCTCCCACTCAGGGCTCTTCAAATATGGACTACAACTTCTACCATCCCCAGGTTTGGCAGCCATTTGCCATGTTGGGTGCTGATGTTGACATTCCAGCACATCAAAAAAGATGCCAGATTAGAAACATCTCTTTTAGTCAATTCACAGTATACATTTTAGTATACTCTCAGAGACCAGGGTCCAAATCCCTGCTTGGCCACGGAAACCCACTGGGTGACCTCAGGCAAGTCACATGCTCTCAGAGGAAGGCCAAAGCCAAAGCCAAACCCTCCCCAAACAAATCTTGCCAAGAAAACCCTGTGATAAGTTCACCTCAGGGTTGCCATAAGTCAGAAACTGAAGACACACAACAACAACGGCAGAAAGAAATTCTGAAGCAAAGTGTACTTTCTTTCTCCTGACATGCATGCACCCATGGCAGCAGGCACCCTCTTAGAAGAGGCATGCCCTTGTTTGTGAGAAGGATTGGGAATGCATCTCAAACAGTCCCTGCCAAACGCACTTTTAAAAGTACTTCTGTGTGCATGCATGGACACAGCCCTCCTACACAGGGTCTTCTTTGTAGTTAATTTTTTTTCACTGATTAATCTAACTCAGCATCCTCCAAGTGGGTGCCCTTCGGATATCTTGGACACCAACACAGTGTCAGGAGTGGGAGTTGTATTCCAAAGCATCAGGAAGGCCTGAGATTGGGAAAAGCTGATGGGATCATTAAGCCATTAAACTCATTAAAAGCTGCATTCAATTTATGGTTGTCTTCCTGAAGGCTTCACCTCTAGCTGCAAGCAATTCCAGTGTGCTGCTATAAGAAGAAGAGCTGTTAATCTTCTGTAATTCTAAACAGTAAACTTGGCTCCACTCAGATTTCAGAGGCTGAGAGTTACAGCTTTCATTCCAGTCCTCCCTAATACACAGGAATCAAGTTACTAGTCCTCCCAGACATAAAAGTTACATTTTAACATGTACAGGCAGTTGGTCCATACCTGAGGCTCCTGTCTGCTTGAGATTCAATGTATGTGTGCCACTTCTGCAGATGTGAAATTTCATTTATACCATTGCTTTCAACATTTCTACTGGGCGCTCTCATGGCACATGTGCCTGACAAAAGAAAAGCTCCACAGATGGGTGGTCTATTACCTTTAACCTTTACTATTTTTAAAAGGTGAAAAAAATCTTATTGCAAGCTTTCAAAAATGAGCTTTCTGCATCAGGCAAATATGTTTAAAAACAGAGGGGATGGGAATGATGATGCTGGAGTCACAAGCCTGTCTGTTGTCTTCAGAGAATAAGTGACGAAGAGAATATTCAGACTCTCCATTACACCTTCAAAGGCTTAGGACTTGCTGGGACCAAAAAAGTACCATAAAAACAGAACCATGAAAAGTAGTTCTCCATTTCAGAACACAAAAAGATAACCCTGTGTCCATCTGAAGCACCACTCAGAAGCCACTTTGCTAGAAGACAGCACTGAGTTCCCAAGATAGTCTCTATATTGTGAAGGACAGGGATGAATTTAGGCTCTGGGTCAGGCAAAGCTTATCTAGAGAAGGCAATCTGGGTAGCTTTAGGAAGGGAACACCTTTGCCTGGAGAAGAAACACTGGTTTCAAAACAGAATCTACATAGCCTAGTCCTCCCATAGCATCTCAAGACAACATTATAGCCAGCATCTGGCTGGTGATATACAAAGGCATACATGCATCCAGCTTATAATTATGTGTGTATTTTTACAGTCCACGCAGGTGGCAGAATTCAGCTCTCCCATCCGTACTAACCCCTTGAACGCTGATGGCCTGGCTGCCTTCTGTTATCCTCCTTCCACCAAATGCTGTTTGAGGAAGAGTGGCACTCCAGCACCAAGAGATGTAAGATCAGGGCTGGGGGAGGGGGGGTTAGTCATATCTGACAGAGCTGTAAGAAATGCACCCCCAGCACTGACCTTACATCTTTTGCTGCTGGGGTGCCACCCTCCCTTCTCAATTCCACCATCTGCACTGACCAGAAAAATATACACATAATCACAAGTTGGACACGTCAGGATATCAACTACAAATCCAATACTGTCATGTCCCCCTGCTTCCTTTCATGTTTGCTTTTCACACCTGAAGAAGAAATGGGGGATTTGAACACTACTGCCAAGATCTCTCTCCATTTTTAGTCCCTTAATTCGCTTCCTGATGTGCTTCAAAACTCTTTTTATTGCAAATGGGCTTTAATACCATAGGACGACATCCTCCATCACAGTGTACATCATGTAACTTTATGTATTCTTAGCTAAATAGTTGATCTGCTAAGAAACCCTGTTAGTGAATTGCAAAGATCTCCAGTCCCTAGTCAGTGTCCTGATGCACACCATTTTGCCTACTCACCTAGGTAGTAACGTAACAGTAGCCCTTTACTGAATATGGATGCTGAGGAAGTGCCCAATTCTAATTTGCACAGACATAAGTCCACTCACAAAGATTCAAGTCCTCAACTGGATTCCAGCCATAGTTTTTAAATGGTGTTCTAAAACTTAACTTTTTACGCTTTCAGCTGTCCCTTTTTTAGTTGACCCTGTTGTGATCCACCATGAGCGTAAATTTCAGGAGAAGAAAGAAAGAAAGAAAGAAAGAAAGAAAGAAAGAAAGAAAGAAAGAAAGAAAGAAAAGAAACAAATGAATACTAGAGTATACCTAAGCACCAGCATACACACAAAATTTTAGATCAGAACCATTTTCTCTCTCACACACAGGCTCCAATTATTCTCCTGTCATGGCACATTCAAACGCACTTACCTACCCTGTTCCTCTGACATCCCCACAAGTACATTCCATGCAACATCAAACTTCACCAACTGTCTTTCCCCTGCCCCTGACCATCAGAATGGAAGAGAAATGACCACCCAGCTGTCTCCACATTTGCTGATTAAACTGGTTACAGAGTGTGCAAGCTAATGGAAAATAACCAAACACCAACAAGCCACAATAGATCTGCATTGGTTTGACCACTGTGCAGGTGCTGAGCTTTTTGGGTGCACAGCCGCAACAATTTTGGGTACAAAGGACCTCCACCACTTCCTCCAGCCAGCACTATATAGGCACTTTTCAGCCACACAGACCACCTGCTGTGGTAAACACAAGCATCTCATTGTGAAACCCCACAGCCCAGAAAAATCAATTCATGGACGTTTGCCCAGAAAGTAAAGCCTGTTGAGCATCTTTTACCAGCAGCCCTCAATTTGACACTCATAGTGCAACCCAGCAGCAAAGAGGCGCCTCAACAGGGAAGAAAACCCTTTGGTAGCTGAAGGGCCAGTTAATCTAGGAGCTGACCTAAAAATTGTACATTCACCTTCCTTCCCAGCCCCACGAGAGATGAAGTCCCCTTAAATGTGACGGAATTCATGCTTGTGTAAATGCGCACAGCCTCAAGCTACCCATTGCACAACTGTGGCAAAAAAGTGCTTTGACTTTGGCAAACAAGTGATCTTACTTCAAAAACTTGCATCAGGAAGTAATTCTTAACTCCTCCAATCATGCACCCCATACAACTGGGAAGATGCAAACGGTTTCACTGCAATCATCCAAAGCCTTCGTTCTTGTACAAATTAAAAGTAGTCACACTGGTTCACAAGTAAAAGCAGAATCCACAGGTAGGTAGTACCTAGGAGCAACCAAAATGCAAGGGAAGTGAGAGAGTTCATCATGCATTCATGCTACCACTTAGCTTGACAAAGAGTTCTGGATAACTGGAAACGTCACACCCGATCTAACAACAGGTTCTATTTTTATGCAAGGACTTCAAAAAGCCAAGTTCCTGTTACTAATTTCCACAGGCATAATAACCCCTGGTTGTAACAGTATTTTTGTGGGGATGGAGCAAGGAAATAATCAATACCTTCTTTTTCTACAGCATCTTTCCTCCAGCTGTGCAATGGCAAATACTGCCTCCAGTGCTGAACCTAGACAGTCAGTGACTGGCCTGGGGAGGGGGACCCCATGGAGTTGGGGAAAAAGCAGGAGTTTTTGCCCTCCAGAATAACTACACTGGCAAAGCTTTATGCATCCAATAGGAGCTTAGGCACAGTCTCATGCTTCCATGTCAATGTAGGCTGTTAAACATCAACAGAGTTCGAACACCTGTATCTCAGAATAAGTTTGGGAACATCCTGACACTAGGATACCATTCCCTAGGTGAAGATCAGAAATTCAAGAAAGTCTTTGGTGCAAAATCTCCAAGGACTTCTTAAAAATTCCTTGACTGTCCAGTGTACCAAAGAATTAGGAGGTGGGAGCGGGGGTGCATCTAAGGTGGGGTATGTAGGGCATGTGCCCTGGGCTCCAGTATGGGGGGGGCACAAAAAAGCCATGCATGTGGGGGTGGGGCAGGGGTAAGAAGGTAGGAGGGCAACTTCCACACTTGCCTTAGGCACCCCTGGTTGGGGGCTTGTATCCCAAAGGAAGCTGCAAGACACCCCACAATCAAACCTGGGAGATAGGACTCCCATCAGTTTTAATCACAGACAACTTCTATTCTGGTCCACAGAACAGGAAGATAGATAGACAGACAGACAGACAGACACCTTCTGTCTACCAAGTTTCCTTGTCCCTCCCTTAAAAGGCAAGCTTGAAGATTTTAAAGCACTGTGACTTTCAGCGTGAGCCTGGCTTTCTCGAGAGTAAGCCCCAAGTAAGCAAGCTCGCAATGAATTGTTACGACTGCCAAAGTGGCATGTTTTAATCTTCACTTTAAAGAAATGAGGGGGGGCACTCCAAACTCGTTCGTTAAAGGGGCTGTAAATGTCTGTGGAAGGGTGGTCTCCGCCCACCCCCAAAAAACTGCGCTCCTGGCGGCTCTCGGGGGACAACCAATGCTGAGGATAGGAGAAGGCGGGAGAGAAGGCAGCCATCCAACCGGTCTGGCTGTCCTCGCCGTCCCACGGCAAGAAGCCGCCTGCTGCTACGGAACGGTGCAGAAAAGGCCAGCCAGAAAAGAACAAGGGAGAAGACGACGACGCCCCACTTGCCTCAGCAATGCCTCGCCGGCTCGAAACGCGTCGGCTCGGCCGGGGAGCCCCCTCGCCCGTCCGCTCCTCCCACACTGTTTCGGCCGCGGCTTCGACCCCCGAGGCGCGCCTTTTTCGGCCGCCTCCTCCTCCTGCCCCCTCCTCTCCGCCGCCCCGTTACCTGAGAAACCAAAAAAGCCGCCACGAAGGCTGCGCTGCCGCCCGGCGACGACGACGAAGGCGGCTCCCCTCAGGCCGGCGGAGGTGAGGCGAGGGGCTCTCGGGGGCTCTCGGGCTCCCTTCGCGGAGGAGCCCCAGACGGGAGACGACGCGCCGGGGAGCCGCCCAGCCGCCTGGCTGAAGAAGAGGGCATGGTGGCGGTGGTGGCGACGCCGACACCTTCCCTCGCCTCCGGGGCTGCCGGGCTTCTTCTCGGCTCCCTCGTTTACCTCAGGGCCATTCAAACCGGCCCTTTCTGCCGGCCGGCTTGAGTGGAAACGCGCATGCGTCCTCCTCACGCCTTTCGCCCCCTCCTTCGAATAACAAGAAGAATAATTAGCGGCTGGGCGGCCCGCCTTGTCGGGTGACGCCGACTCTTCGCCCTGCCACACACAGCCGCCCCGGAACAGCCTCGCCCGCGGGGCGCATGCTCCGCTCCTTCCTCGCGGGCTCTACTTTGAGGGCTGGGGTGGAAGACATTCCCCCCGCTTTTGCGTAGCCGCGCACCAATTCTAGGGGCGGACAGGCCGGGGTGGGGGGGAAGGGACTCTGTGGGAGTGGGATTCTGGGGGTTGTAGTTCCAAAAAAATAAATAAATCACTTTTTCCCTGGCTTTGGGAAGAAACAGCACCTGGCAAAGCTGTGGAGACACATGTGAAGGGGGGGAGCGGGAAAATTTCGGGCTTTATTTTTCATTAAAAAATACAAAAACTTGGGAAAAACAGCTTCTGATCTTTGAAAAGGCGTCCATGTATTTGCTTCCCCCGCCAGATGATTTCTAAAAACTCTTGTGACAGGAAGAGAGTGTATTGTTTCTGGTCACCGCGGTGGTCTTGGTTTCCCTTTCTCAGATCTTTTTTTGGTTAATGTCCGCTTGACACTGCAAAAGGTGAAGAGACAAAATAATTTTCACTTCCTCTAATATTGAAGGTTTCTTCTCTTTTTTTTATTGGGCTTTGCCTGCTCCTAAGGAAGTGGCAAAATGAGAGACTCTTTGCAGCTCAGGACGTTTTAGCTTCAGTTTTAAGGAGAAAAGGTCTTCAAAATTCAATTTGGTACTTTTTTTTTCTTGAATAAACTGGACTTTAGTATGCCAAATACGATAATCTGATGCCAAACAAGCTTGCGGAATCTGGAGCACAGTGGTCCAGATCAAGAGAAGTGTTAGCATCACTTTATGCTCCTTTGGTCAGACCTCCCCTGGAATACTGTCTCCAGTTTTGGGTGCCACAGTTCAAAAAGAATATGGACAAGCTGGAGTCAAATGAGGGAGCCGATGGGAGCGGCTTCCAGTCAGCGTGGAGGAGGCAGGACAGCAAGGAGCTCCGCTTAAGGCCAGATAACTTTCTTTATCTAAACCCAAACCTAAAAGTTTCCATTTTCTGCTGGAACAAACTGATAATTAAATACTCAGTGCTGTAGATAAGAAACATTTAAGTGGTTAATTATGGGGCGAGGGAAACACCAGAGAGACGTGGAGGCAAACTCTCAATCAAGAGCCAAACAACCCAAAATTGCTGACTTTTGTAATATTCAAGCTCCCACTGCGCATCATTTTTCAGCTTTAGTTGGAAATAAAAATGAAAGCGAGGAACGTGAGAAAGACAAAGCAGATGAATGACCTTGTGGAAATGTAAATAACACTGAAGACTCATATAGCCCTTGTTGCAGGAGCCCAGAGAACACAGAGACCACAGAGCAAGAAAAAGAGTAATTTATTACGTTTTGGCTGGATGTCTCCAAAAGCCCTGAATTCAAGTTCCACAGCTCTTTTATAGACGAAGTTCACAGCATACACAAAGATCACAGGCAAAGATCGCAGGCATGTCTCGGCCCGCCCCTCCGGGGTCACAAATACCACATGCTGTTACTAGCTAATTACCCCTGCACTCAGACCCCGGAAAGTGCTTATCTACAATCTGCAATTACCGCAGCCAGTCAATAAGCAAACGACACCCTGGCTACGTGATCAACATCCTAGCTACCTGATATCCTTCTTAAATCTTTCTCCGTTCCTCTGACCTAAGCCCCCAGCTTCTACTTTATTTCTACTTTATTATTTCTAATTCATACCTATATCATCTCCCCCTTAAATGCATAATTTCTAAACAATTATAGCATTTCGTGACGTTGTATCATAAAACAGCGTCAGGCTGAGCCATCAAAGCGTACAGAGCTGCTGTCTTACTGGAAATAATTTGAAGCATATTACTTATACATTGTATAAAACAAGGAAAGCATATACACAGAAACAGGAATATTAGCACTACTGGCAACAAAATTTAGCCAATTCAGGTTTGGTAACCAAGATGCGAGCCACTTCCACCAGCTATCATCCCCTTCATTTATATCCTTTACTACTTCGTGCAGTTTGTTAATTTGTGCTTCGATCGCGTTGCTGTTATCAGACAAGTTGAAACAGCACAATTTCCGATGCTTTTCACATCCTACATGATGGAGAAGGAAGACATAGTCAACGCCTGCCCGATTTTCCAATACAGCATTCCTTAGTTCCCGCTGTTCTTTGTTAAGCAAGGATAATGCTTTGGAAGTAGCGTTTATGCTTTTGACTAGCGTGCAGGCTAATCTATTTATTTCTAGTCCGTCCTCCAGAGCCAATCCTGTTATTCCAACCAGGGAGGATGCTAACGCTATTTTCTCCTCGTCCGACCGTAAGTGTGATTGGCCGTCACAGTTCTCATCTAGAGGGGCGGCTCGAGCTCTACGGTCTCGCTTCTGAGGCCATGGAGGAAGGACTGTTACCAGACGGCTAAGGCAGCAAGGTTGAGTGTCAGACAGATAGGCTGGTATGTATGACCAGGTTCGAGACCCACAGGTCCAGAACCAGCCGTGAGGTAAAAGAACACGACCTTGGTAATAAGATATATTTTGGGTCTCCTTGCAAGGAATCGGAGGTCCTGGAGCAACCTTGCATTGGCTATTCTTACTCCGACAATTTATCATGCGCACGCAGGTAG